>VXAA01007452.1:2401120-2411538 GCA_013399115.1 Anseranas semipalmata
TGTTTGTTTTATTTGTAAGACAGATTTTTTTTTTTTTTTTTTGCTGACCAAAAAATAAAATTTCTCACCTAATTTTGAGATTGCAGCTTTTATCTGATTGTTAGCTGTTTCAGTTGTAATGCTATTAGGAGATGCAATGGAAAATATTCTGTTCAAAGCAAGAATATCTGCCATATATACATAGACTAAGGATAGATCTGTTACTTAAATGACTAAAGGTTCTCTGGAGATAGATACATTAAAAAAGCTATCTAAAGGATTAAGAGTGAACAATCATACTATTAACTTTCTGAATTCATTGAGAAATTGAAAATATTAGGTACATAGGCAGATAAGAAGCTGATAATTTTGTTGAGTTATTGAATTACTTAAGTGTTAATGATCCCTGAAGAATGTAAAGTTGAAATTAAACAATACTTACAGAATATACAAAGCAATGTCTTGTTCAGCTGCAAGAAACTGATACTTGTCTGTAACTTAATTCCTTCAGATAGCCTTTTCTGGTCTTCAAGGTGAGAATATAATTTCTTTAGAACACTAATACAAATACATTTCCCAAGGTGGAGAGGCAGGGGAATAAGAAATTTACAGCTTAAATGCTTTCTAAAAGCTGAACATCAACATGCTAAACTGGCTGATTTTTATAAATTATTGTGAAACTATCTAAGTTGTGTATTCTGAACTGTGGAATAAGTTTGGTGGTTTTCTTAGTCTTTTCTGCTCTTGCATTTAAGACATTTTCATCATTCATGCTGAGATTTTGCCTTTTTAATAAATCATTCCAGCCAAATTTTGCTTATGTTGCTAAAAGAAAGGTAAGCAAAGCATAGATGACATCTTCTAAATTAAAATATAATATGGATTCTGTAAGTGTATGTGCTTAAACCTGACTATATTGGTAAAGGTGAGCAACTGGTGGCAATGTGCATCAAGACTATCTTTAGTCTGCTACAGCACAGGTGTTTTAATTTAGTATTCTGCTGGGTCCCCTAAGAGTAATCCTGTAATTTGGAAGTAATTCATCTTTTACCTATTGAAGGCAAATAATCATTGCACATATATTCACTGAGTGTGCGAGTGTTTTGAACACCCTTTGAAATGCTCGGACCCCAGGAAAGTTTTTTTCAGGTCAGGTCTCAGCCATACATGCAGAACTAATTAGATTTGATACTGTCCACCATAAGACCACATTTTCAAACTACACAAACCTTCCACATTTGAAAGACTAATTTCTCAATGTTTTAATAATAAGGAAAAAAGTTGCTATTGGTATTTATCAAAGCTGTGACTTCCAGTCTGCTTCACAGGACACTGGTTACTGGTTATAGAAAATAATGGAATCTCTTAAAGATAATTCCCCAATTTTTTAAAATATCTTTTCACTACGAATTTAGGTTTTGGATGCGATGGCTATGAAAGTATCCCTTTGAGTTCTGCTTATTATTCTGTTTAATATAACAGTAAATATGGCCTAATGACCACTGCTATTAATACTAATAATTACTTTCGTAGGCCTAGTAATTGATTTGTTTTTAAAAAAAAGTTTATGGTAGGAGAATACAGTTGCTTTTAAGAATCATTAAATCAAATTTTTCAAGTGCCAAGTCAACAGAAATTTAACATTCTGTAGTTTACTGGGTAGGTTAGACTTTATATCTAGGATATACTATGTTACACTTGAACTACAGACTACAGTAGATCTTGAAGACTGTAAACAAATTGAAGGTTTGGGGATCTTAATATATACAAGTGAAACAGTTTTTCATGCAGATTTGTTTTGAACGTTGATAATAGAGAAGTATTTCAGAAAGGGAGAAGATATTGGAATATGCATTTGGAAGTGTGTGGTTTTTAGTGTTTAAATACTAGGTGATTTTTGAGGTCCCTTCCAACCCAAACCATTCTGTGAAATACCCAGTCAGGAACTTCATATATCAAATAGCATGGCGGGGGGGAGGGTGACCTAAAACTTCATTTTTAGTAAAGCCTTAGTCTGTGCCATTAAACACTAATATCTATTAACTTGAGTATATAAAGGGGTTTTTGTATCTTTGGATTTTTTTTAGCTTCATTATTTCTAAAATTCACTTGAAATATGAAATTCACATAAGTGTCTTTATTGGGAAAGATGTGCCTTTCACAAGCCTATTCAAGAGGAACAATAGCTGAACTATTCATTTAAAAGATTTTTGCTTACTAGACTTGTCATAGTAACAGAAAATGAGTTTATGAAAATGTTGATAAAATTGGATAGCAGCTTTTCAACATTTTGTTTTGCTTTGAAATTTTTTGGTCTGGAAAATACTTGTCGCTATCCTATCTGGCAGTTCTGTTGTGGTGATGACCTAATATCTGAGGGGGAAAAAAATAACTGGGACATGCACTGTCTAAATTAAATTTATTATTATTATTATAGGCAGCATTTTATTTTCTTAGACAAATGTGTTTTCTGACCCACATAAAATCTTACTGTATTACTTCTAAAATGCATTGGCTGATCTTTTTAGTCATTAGTCAAGCACTGATACATAGGCAGTGAAGATGTATGATGTCTCAGTGTCCAGCAAAACCCAGCAAGGATAAATGTCTCCTTGTAGAAAAAGCAATCTTTTTCATCTTCTGTGTTGCAGATGTTCAAGTATGGGCAGTGGCAAAGGGAGAAATAGGGTGGGCAATCCTGCAGTTTTCTGCCTTGTAAATATTCATGGACAGAATGTGAGAGAAGAGTTAATGGAAAAGCCTACAAGCTTTTATTTCGGCTTCCTATCGCACATCATACAAGATGGTTAAGTAGGCTCATTGAGGATATTTTCAGTTTAATCATTTTTTGCCTGCTGTTGTTTGATTTCTAATGGTCAGAAGGAATACTTGCATGTATTTCTGTGACCATTTGTATTTGTTTAATTGTTACTATTTGCTTAGTCTTCCAGCAAGATCAGCATCTTTTGGATGGGTCTTTATCAGGGTAAACAGAAGGGGGCAAACTAGTGGGTGTGTTTTTTTTGCTTGTTTTTATTTTTTGTTTTTTTGTAGTCCAGGCATTTGCTGATAGAAAGCTGGAAGCAACTCTAATATGGAGTGGTTAATGAAGTACCCTAAACTGCACAAGTTACATGCAGCTTTTCAGATTGCAGTTGAAAATTAGGTTAGTTACAGCCATTTCAGGGCAATTTTAATTGAACAAAAATATTTAATATAGTCATTAAATTTGATGGTGAAATATAATAGCAGTCACTTGCATTAGAAGAGTAAATAATAGGAATAGCCTTGCTATTTTTTGACAAAATTTACATGTGAAACTAAGGATTTTTTTCTTCTGTGGAGCAGAATCTGTTGGGTTGATGTCACTTCCTTCAGCTTGATTACATTAATTAGGCAAAAAACATATGAGGTGGCAAGTGATGTTCCATGTTTTTTCCTCTGCTGGTTTTATTTTTTTATGTTGTGGTCTCAAACTAAGAACCACTTTCAGATCAATTGCTTGCTTTCTTTGTAATAAAATTTTGTTTTTTTTTTTTGTTTTTTTTTTTTTAGTGCTGTATTAGATATTTAGCTATTCTGATTGCAGTAAAAGGACAGTGACAGCAGGAGTGCTTAATTAATTTTACTTCAGGAATTGATAACTGAGTGATTTTAGGTGAACTGAAAAATGCCAGGTGGCATTGGGAATAAACATGAGACCACACAGCTGCTGACTTGATTGATGAGGGTGTGGCTAGCATCTGTTAATGTTCCTGCATTTATGTCTGGATATATGGGGAAGTGATTTGTGGTTTGTCACGGTTTTGGACCAAATGACAGTGTGGAGACTATAAATATATTTGGATACCAAGCAGCTTTAATCACAGTACATGTAATTTACGAATTCCATGACATCCTACATAACATGTTATGCAGGAGAGGTAGTGCAGTCCAGGAGAGAAGTTGTGGTTTCAGCTGTGCTGGGATCCATTGAATATTCCCTAGCTTAGTCAGCTACAGGATTGAGTAAAGAATATCTCCCTTAATGACTGATGTGTTCAACTTGCTCTGTTGTTTTCTGATTTGCTGTTGTCATTGTCAGGGCTCACATTCAAGACACTTCTAGACACATTTGCAGTTTTTGATGATCAACAGGTTCTTTGCTTAGTCTGGTTGTCTGTTTCCTTGAGCACATGAACACTTGTCAGAGTTCAATTCTGTTGTCTGGAACAAAAGGTTGGTTATATTTCATTTACTTCACTGAAATAAGTTGTTGCTGGAAGTTCATAGGCTTATGCTGCCAGCTATGCTAACCAGGCCTCACTTATGTGAACTGCTGCACTTCCATTTCAGTGAGGAATTGTGCAGTGAGACAAATGGAAGGATTTATTGTGGGTGTATCAGTGAGGAAAGACAGCAAATGCAAGTGTGAGACTGCCATTACATACCACTTTCCTCCCTCCACCATTCTTTGACTTTATCGACTTTGACTTTTGTTGACAGCAGGCTCAACATGAGCCGGTGGTGTGCCCTGGCAGCCAAGAGGGCAAACTGCATTTTGGAGTGCATCAAACACAGCTTAGCCAGCTGGTCAAGAGAGGTGATTCTCCCACTATACTTAGCGTTGGTGCAGCCTCACCTTGAATATTGTATGTAGTTCTGGGCTCCACAATATGAAAATGATTTTAAGGTCCTTGTTGAAAGTTTCCAGAGGAGGGCAACAGAGCTGGTAAAAGGTCTGGAAGGCATGTCCTATGAGGAGAGGCCGAGGACACTTGGGTTGTCCAGTCTGGAGAAAAGGAGGCCAGGAGACGACTTCATTGCTCACTGCAACTCCCTGAGGAAGGGAAGTGCAGAGGCAGGTGCCGGCCTCTGCTCTCTGGTAAGTGAAGACAGAACGAGCGGGAACGGCACAGAGCTGAGCCAGGGGAGGGTCAGAACGGACACTGGGAAAAATCTCTTTACCATGAGGGCGGTCAAACCCTGGCAGAGGCTTCCTAACGAAGAGGTTGATGCCCCATGCCTGTCAATGAGGGGATTTGGACAATGCCCTCAATACTATGCTTTAATTGTTTGTTAGCCCTGAAGTGGTCAGGCAGTTGGACTTGATGGTCCTTGTAGGTCCCTTCCAACTGAACTATTATTTACAAGTTTATTTCTATTCTTGGCTACCTTTGCAAGTAACATATCCTTGTTAACATTGTTGGAAATTAAAAGAAAAAAAATCAATAGCTTCCCAAGATTATCAATTTAGTCACACTCAAAGAAGTCGAGTTGTATTATTTTCTAGTAAAGTTTACTGAATTTTTGTGCTACAAAATCTCTTATTGTTTAATGGCTTTCAAAAAAAAAAAAATTCCCATTTACTTAGCATTCCTAGCTACTTATTTCAGATTTCTTCCAAGTTGTTTCACATGATCTTTTTCTTCTAGAGTGAAATTCTCAGTGTAATTAATAGTTTGCTGTTCAAGAATGCTCCACTGTGCGTGTATGCATGTGTGTGTATTATATATTACATCCCCTGAAACTGTATCTGCAGTTAATTTTTATACCTATTTTTGCAGCAGTTAGCTGTGCATATTCTTTCAGGTAAAAAGAATAAGAAATAATTTCTTTTGTGTATGTATTTTTACTGTCAAATACTAGTAAATGTAGTTGGTAAGACACCTGGCAGAGGGAAATAAGATGAACTTACTCTTTCATTTCCCATGACAATATAAGGGCTTTTGTTCTCTGTCAGTGTGGACTTGCTAGAAAATGGAGATTAAGGTTCGGGTTCTCACAGGCTGAAGTTCACCTAAATCTCTGCTTTTTCCATCTCTCCTTTAAAAAAAAAAAAAAAAAAAGTACATAGAGTACATAGTGCTTCTTTGTAGCGAATTATGAATAACATTTTTGTTCAAAACAAGATGTAATTTCCATAATGAAAATACAAAAAACAGGCTGAGATACTGCATAACAATAAAAGGATACACTATAATTCCATTTATTCCTTTTTGTCTCCCTTTAATTTCAATCCTAATCATATTCATCATTGACAGTTTTTACTGTTAAACTAAGCAGTGAATAACTAATAAATAAAAGAAGGGAGAGGGTTAACGTGAACTAAAAATTTCAGCTCAGAGTAAAATGCTTTAACAGGTCTGGCAATATTAAATAAAATTGTATTTCTAAAAATTTGTAGTGACTTTTCAGTAGCTGAATAATGAACAGGTGTAGAACAATTTTGAAAAGCCACATGTGCTTACTCTTTTCGGTACAGAAGTTAAAAGTACCAGTGGTAGAACTTTTTTTTAATTAAGTCTCTGAAGTATTTCAACATCTTTGTCTATATTCTTTACCATGCTTATCATTAGTCTTGTTAGAAGTATTTTTAATTTAACACTGCTTAGTGTCACTTCTTTTTAGTTTAGAACGTATGTGGGTTTCAAATAGTGCCCTTTTTGTGGGATTATGTTAGTTCCCAGCTGAAAGTATCACTAAAGGTACCCACTTAAGCTGCACATGCATTGATTGCATAATGTAAGACGAACAGAAAACAATCCCTTGCAGCATGTTGCATCAGCTTTTTTCCTCTAACATTGATAAACAAATATGTTTTTACTAACACAACAGAACTCAGTTCTGAATTAAAGTAGGTTATATAACATGGGGATTTAGATCTGTATTTTCTTTTCTTCAGAGACATCTGCATATGTTAATACTACCTTTCCCCCTGCTTGATCATGTTGTCTCCCTTTACCTCTCCTGTCTGCTTTAGATAGATGGTGAAGAAAGTAAAACCAACTAAAACATTCTGTAGGTATAACCAGTGTGAGATAACTATGTGTTAGTGGGTGTTTTGCCACTTTGCTGATTGATTTTTAATGGTTTAAAAAAAAAAAAAAACACACACAAAAAACGGCTTGCTTCTTCCCAACTAAATGGAGAATTGGTTTTAAACAAGACTATCATTTTTCTTTCTTGAAAACAAAACCAAAGCCCACGCACGTATATGTGCCTGTGTGTGTATTAATTATAAAAGTCCATATGCTCATCTACAGAAATATTTGTGAAAAGGGATTAACTTTCAAGAAGAAAAACAGGTTTAGAACAGGGTATTTAAATGCATATGTATATATACTTTTCATCAACTAAATGGAAGTGCATTAGCATTGTTAGTTATTACAGGCATAGTGATCTAAAATAACTACTTGGCAGGCCTTTTTGAGTCTGAATTCTACTGTGCTAATATGCAGGCTTCCTTTATGTAGTGCCAAAATACTCGTGCTTCTGGACTCTCTTACTGAGAACTGGTGAAGGAGGTAGTCATCACAGTTTGTGAAGAGTAACTTGCTAAAGGACCTGGACAGGCATAACCATGTATGTAGAGGATTCTGCTGTCATTCCAGGGCTGATAAGTTAGTGGAGCGCTGACATGCACTTGATTACTGAAGTGTGTTCTGGGAAGAAAAAGAGGTGAGACATGAATTTGGAAGGCTCTTGGATCAAGCCTGACATTAAGGTGGCAAAAAGCTGGTCATGTTTTCCAAAACAGAGGCAGACTTAAGCAGGGTACTTGAAGGCAGATGGCAAGCTCAGCAGGGATTTGGATAGGGGATGGGCCCTATGGAATAGAGCTTCAGGTACAGTCCATTTGAATTCTGAAGGGTGTTTTCATATCAAGTATTTTCTTGCCTCAGCAGGGGACAAAGGAGCAGGATAGCATTAATTTGGAGAGCTGACCTATTTCTCTCAGGGACCTATTGCTTAACCAGTTGTGGACAGAAAGTAAAGACATTTCCTGTCTGTTACACCTTTGTAAAATATGACCATATTTGTTATGAAAAGCTGGGTATGACTGTCATTAGCTCTAGGTACTGTCTGTAAGACATGTTGGTTTGCAAATGATCTGATTTTGAATGAAGATGAGAGCCGGTGCCATTATCAAAGTAGTATAATGAATAAGCACTGCACTAAACTGCAAAGTCTGTATGAAGTAATACAGATGTTTTAGCTTCCAGATTGAGGTTTTTTTATCTTGCTTTTTTGAGCTACCCTATGTTAATTGCTATAAAATCTTTGTTCATCTCTCCTTTCAACTGCTTCAGTGGCATCAAGATAAAAAGTGTCTCTCATTTTGAAATAGGCACTTGTGAAAGGAATACCTGAAAAAGGTTGGGAGGTTGGTCAGCAGTAGTATATTGGTTCTGAAATGTATCAAGTAGCATTTAATTATTCTTAAAAATTCTGTAATTCATGGTTTTGTTGCAGTCAAGCCACTGCTAAAAATGGACTACAGTATCAGAGGGAGAAAGAGGCACTAAAACAGAAGAGGGGGAGGCATGGCTTTTGATAGCACTGTGATGCCTAATGTAATCTCCAGTATGGGTCAAACTGTAGAACTAATAATTTAATGTCTGTTCTGCCTGTGAGTTTTAAATTGGTAAGATTGGTATTGATGCTGAATTGCGACTTTGGTGTAGTCAGATAAGCATGATTTCGGGTATTTCTCCATGTTTTTTGTGAATTGGCATAAAGGTAACTAAAAGTTCTTAGTCTCATGCTTGAAAAGATTAAAATCTTTGGAAAGAACATGTTCCTTGATATTTTCTGAATGGAAACATTTTAAGACGTAAAATATTTATAGAATGGTTGATTTTTTTAAGTGATTGTGTTACCGTCCTTCAGGCTTAAGCAGGTAAGAGTAGCTGTAGTTTATTACAAAACTTTTGAAAGTTTAGTCTTTTGTGTTCTATTTAGTTTCACAACCCCTAGAGGAATGTAATCTGGAAAAAGTTGAGGAGGGGTACTATTGAAAATTGGATTGGTTGTTTCCCCTGTATGGACGTAAGTACCATTGTAAATTCTGACTCAGCCCATCCTGTGTGTGTTTCTTCATTTAAAAAAAAATAAATGAAAAACAGAACCTCTCCAGAGCAATTTTTTTTTTTTTGATACTGTAATAGCTGAGTAAATTAACATGTGTTTTCATTTGGGCTCATGTAACACCTTTGGCCTTGAACTCTTGCTTGCAAAGCTGTTTCTCTTGCTGTGTCTGATCAGGTGTATGTGAATTATCACTGGGAAAAAAAAAGTTCCTTTGTGTGGGCTGACATTTGGTAACATTTGCTTTTATTGGTTTTGTTTATTACTAAATATTTTTGTTAATGCTGCAATTTTGCAAGCCTCAAGACAGAGGAGATTAACACGGGGTTTGCGTATTTTCTTTTAGCTAGTAAAAGGATAGGTTTGTCTGTCTTGTTCACGACCGATGTGACAAGTGTAGTACTCTGTGAGCAGATGGTGAGGATGTGTGTTCTTCACCATATTTCCTTAAAGACTCGATTATATATGGAAATCTGGAAGGCTTCATTCTTAAACAGATGAAGTTAGGAATAAGTCACTTACCTTCTTGAATCATTTCTTACACCTGTCTCACCAGACACAAATTCATGCTTTTCAATAGTTTCTGTTCCTGTAACAGAACTCATAACGTTTATTGCGTTGTCATGGGAGAACTCATTTTTAACCCTTACATTAATTTTTTTTGTTTGTTGAACACCTGGTTTTATTTCCTTGTTTAATTGAGAACAGTTAGTGATAAGGGTTTCATTATTTCATGGAGTGTCACTTCCGGATTTTGAACTGTAGCTCATTGTAGTTGATGGGTCAGTGCTGGTGGGAATTGTGAGTATTGCCTGTGTATGAGATTGCTGTAAAGTTGATGTGTAGCTCTGTCCTTTTTCAAATGTAAAGCAAGCTGGTCATATGTGGTTAGGCTTGCAGAATAGTAGCGGGGGAAGGGGAGGGCAAGCACTGCATTGTTGTTGAGTTGTCTTTTCCGTTTAGCTTTTTCTTCAGGCTTTTTAGTGGTAGCTGGAGATGAGGGAACTGTCTTAGACTAGCTTAGTTTATGCTGGTATGAAAATGCCCAAGGTAAACTAATTATTCAAGTGGTATAAAACCAGTAGTATTACTTTGTCAGATGTTTTCCTGGTGGTAGTGTGTATGAGGAGAAAATAACCTGTTTGTTTCTTTAAGGGATTGAAACTGAGGCTTTGGTATTAACTCTTCATACTAAAAATAAACATGTTTTCTTAGGAGATATCTGTAGTGAAACCCATGCTGATGAAATAGCACAGCAAAAAAACAGTGCTGTGAGAAGAAAGACATGTGGTCTGCTTAAAACTTCCTCTTAATTATACTTTCATCAAGTTTTTCAGTCACTTCTGAATGACTTAATGTTTATCAAATTTAATTGTAAACATGTTACATTTCTATTCTAATATTTAAAAAGGAAATAAATCCTTGCTAATGGATTTACTTAATACTTTAGAAAATTCTGTGAAAATTAAGTATGCTGAATTATGCAGATCAGCATATTTTTAAACATTTCAATACCATGTTACTTTCTGTATAATTTTAAGTTCTAAATATAAAGCTAGTGATCCTCTTCTAAAAAAAAAAAAAAAAAA
>VXAA01007452.1:2411641-2454164 GCA_013399115.1 Anseranas semipalmata
AAATAAAAAAAAAAAAAAAAAAAAAAAAAAAAAACTTCCTCTGCAGGTTTATAGTGTGATAAATCTCAAATAATTTATCTTACTGGATTTGGATTAAGAACTTGTAATGGTATTTGAGTTATTTATATTTCAACAGAGGGCACTCATGTGCTTTGAGGTAACACCAAGTCAATGCATTTTTAAAGATGTTTGGAATACACTGAAGCTGAAGATATCAGAACTTGTGGGTTAAATATGTAAATATTATTTGATAGTATATAGAAAAATTTGTCAGCTTATTAAAATTTTCTTTTCACTTCTATAAATTTGTGTTATTTGCTTCTTTAGATATTTTAGAGTACATTGAGGCAATGGATTCACTTCTCCTTGAATTGATTCTTATAGATGTGCTGTTATGCCTTTCTGACTAAGTTGCTATTAGTCTCTTTAACAATTGTAATAATGAATCAGAATTTAATAAATACATTTTTTACAGCTAAAAAGGCAGTAGAAGAAACAGAAGAAAAAGTAGTTCAGTCGAAGAAAAAGATTAAAGAATTAAGAGTTTTGGATGGAAAAACTGCACAAAACTTATGTAAGTGTCAAATGTTTAAGGTGAATAATCACATCCACATGAATGTTCTTACATCTTTTTTTGTTTACATATGCAATATTTTTCTAAAAATTGGCTAATGTGAATGTAAGTCTTAAGTTTAGAAAAGTTTTACGTATGCATGATTTAAATTGATTATACAACTTTGGAAAACTTAGAAATGTAACAGAAAATGGTGCAGACTTAAATGTTAATTATATTTTCTTGGTAGTGAAAAAGTTGATTCTTTCTATAATTGCTTTAGACTGGGAGTATAATGATAATCACTGATTCAGAGAAGATGCAGTGTTCGTAGGTTTTAGGTATGGCCTCTCAGGCCCACCTCCAATGTCTCTTTCTGGTTCAATGGCGAAATAGCTTGATGAGGGCTAGACTTTTAAAGAGAAAAATGTTGCCAAATGGGATAAATTAGGTGCAAATTCCCCTGTTATAAATTATGAGGAAAACAGACTCACCTATTATTTTTAATTTGCTTTTCTTTTTAATTATGGAGGGAGATTGATTACTGAGAGTAGTAGATTTCTATTTGATTTAGAAATACCATAAAATGTCACTAGTCCATCTACACTTGTGGCAAATCAAGTATGTAAAACCAAATCTGTGCATTGTTTATTACCGCATCCATGAATACACTTTCCTAAGCAGAATATGTGCCATGACATGAGTGGTAGGAAACTTCAAACCAAACATTGAAAATATGGTTGCAGGAAAATCAGGCATAGTAGTTGTGTTGAAAATACAGCACTTTATGAAAAATAGTATGTCAATCTGTCTGTGTTAGGGATATTTTGTGTTTTATGGAATGGGGCTCTGAGATGTAACATCCTGAGATCAAATTACCTTGTAAACTCCATCTTTGAAGTGTATACTACATATGTGGTCTCTTTTATAAGCTTAGTTACTCAGAAAATGGTAGAAGAGTTAGGGTGTGTGTGTATATATATATGTATGTCTACATATATACGTGTGTGTGTGTATATATACATATATTTGTCTTTGCCTTTGACAAGGACTTTTTTCTTTAGAATGTCATGTAAATATTCAACCAATTGTAAATTCAGTGCAGCTATGTAGACATGGTTGTGAAAGCAAAAATAGCAGCCGAAGTCTTCTAATGTGCTGAACATGTCTGTTTTAGTAGTAATGCAGATATGTTGCCATTCATAAAAATGGGACTTAATTCTGACAGATGAGTAACACCACTAGGAAGCAACTGAGGCTGCTTAAAGAGTTAATACTGACGTAGTTTCATATCTTAGAAATGAGATTCATTGTAATTTGAATTTAAATAGCATGCTTCATATAACACTTGTTTTATATAGAAAACTTTTTCATTGAGTTATATTAATTTGGATCAAGATACGATTTTTTTTGAGTTGCTAGAATTGAAATTTACATTCTTACATCCATCTTTTTGACCTTTTTGATTCTAATTTATTACTGAATTTCAGCAATATTTTTGGGTTCTTTCCGTTTGCCTTACGAAGAAATAAAAAATATCATTTTAGAGGTTGATGAGGAGAAGCTGAGTGAATCCTTGATTCAGGTATGTGAAAAACATCTGGTTTTGTTCGTAGCATATTGTACACACAAACGATGTAAAGGTATAAGAATTCATAAGTAAGAATAGTGTAGAATTTTTTGGATATCAGCTACAAATGCATCACTTGAATTTAGTGTTTTGTGTATTTCACTTCTACTTTTATATGTGGTCACGTGTGATGGTAAGTAAAACTGTCTTTAAAAAACTGTTAACAAAAGATCTTCCTATTGAAAGAGAAGATTCATAAGGTGGGAGATTGGGGAAAAAAAAAAAAAATAAATCTCTGATTGTAGTTTTTGAGCTTGAGACAAGCATTTACCTAGCTTAGGCTGGAGGATAATGAAGTTTCATCAGGCTTCTTGTTGATAAACCTCTGCTTGTCACTAGTGATAGATGAAACTACTTTAATGTTTCAGGATACTGCTGCAATGCAATGCAAGACAAACAAACAAAACAGTCTGTAAATCAGACCTGCTCCCAAGCTTCTTTGATCTTATTTTAAGGCCAAAATCTCTCAGCCAGAGAGATGAAAATATGGAGTACAGCTTCTGTATATCTCTGTTTTCCTCACAGTAGGAGGAGAGCAATCTCTGGGGACTAAGAGTGCAGAAGAGAAAAAGGCAAACCTAAAATCATGTACCGCACCAATGATAATGGTGTTGAATTAGTTTCTTTTAATATGCTACACAGATTCATGATGTCATCATTACCAGCTGATCCAATCTTCACTAATTGATGCTTTTCTAGCTAATGTAGTGGGCTGCTGTTTGTCTTTTCATCCTTCATTGACCCCTGCTTATGACCCTGTCTTGGTTCCCCCAAGGCTTTCTGAATGAATGTTTTCTTCCTTTCTTGGTCCTGGAAATGGTTATTCCAGGGAGATTGGGCTAAGCTGAGTTGCCTGGTCTGTACACAGTTAGTAATTCATAAGTTTGTCAAATTTTAGCATGGATTTTTTAAACAAAATTAGCTCTACTATGTTGCAAAACATACAGTGTAAATTGAATTAAGTTTATTAAATTAACTTGATTTGATTTTCATCTGCAGTTTTCTCTCATGTCACCAAGGTCCTCTTACATTTCTGGAGATTTTTTTTTTCTTGAGGCTCTAAAGGAGAGGCTGTCATACTCTCTTAGACCTCAAACTACTGGGATTACAACAGTGCATACAGTTGTATTTTCTCAGTGTCATATTCTGACTTATACAACCTAACAAACAAATACAGATTCGTTATCCAAAAATCTTATTCATATCTAACCTGGGATAAGCTTTTTGATTGCTATATTGTAATGTTTTTGGAAGTTCCTATTTGATGAGAACTTTTCCAGTCTGACTTTATTTGATGTTTTTCATTATGGTGTCCTACTTCAAGCCATGTCAGCATGAAATTTGGTTTTGAGTACAGGCACTAAAATTGCATACCAAGCATTATCTTGAGACCTGGATTCATAGAAGTAGGATGTAATATGTTATGCTGAAGAATACATTAGTGATCTTGCATGCTAATTGTAAAATACTGGAAGCTGATGTGGTAATGGTTGCTTATCAACTGGAAACGATTGGAGAGAAGTAATGGTGAGTCTGTGTTCAACACAATGAGTTTAACTGCCACTGTGATGTGGCCAGCAGCTAAGTCCTCACCCAGTCCTAACTTCTATCTCACCCTACTTGCTGTGGGGGCAGAGTGTAAAACAGAAAAGACCTTGAAGCTGCACAAGCACTATTCAATAGTAGCTAAAATAGCGGTGCATTATCAACACTGTTTTGGTCACAAGTCAAAACCAGTACCATATGGACTGCTATGAAGAAAATTAACTTAATCCCAACCAGACCCAGGACAGCATAAAACAGGCAAACGTGATTGTAAAGTGTCAAGTATTTTCAGTAGATAAGATTATTATGTTTATGAATAATGCATGTCTAAGACATTTATCTAAAATGCTTGGTACATTTTTCAAAAATGAATTTAAAATGGAGAAGTTGAACTTTACCTAAGATGATTGAGGGATGAAGAAACAGTTTACAGAAGGAAGCTAGAAAAGACTGGGTTGATTAGATTAGCAATATAAATAGCTGAGAGGAGATTTGACTACATTACAACTGTACTGGGAGAAGAAAGATGTGGGTAAAGCATTGGGGAGAAAAATGTAGATGCTTAAGTAAAAGGCAATGTTAACACCAGAATAAATGTGTATGAATTCATCAACTATGCTGGTAAGTCAGCTGTTTATAATCTTCAAAAAATAAAAATAAAAAATGAGGCTTTGGATTGACATAGTAATGGTCCATTTCTAAAAGGAATGATGTGGCAGAGTTGCTTCTAATAGCAAGGAGATTTAGCCGATAACCCAGAAGAGATTCCTTCTGTATTTCTGAAGATACTTTTAAAAATGTATTGAGGTAAATGAGCTGTATCATCTATTTGATGTTCAGTCTATTCTGATTTATTTTGATTCTAATCTTCCAGCTAAGTGAGTTATTAACTAATTTACCAGTTTAATAGTTTTCAATATTGCTAATTAGAAATCTTCTACAGAGCAAACCTTGCTTGTTTGTATGCTTAGCAAAACTTGAATTTTATAAAGTGCACATGTAGAAACGTATCACAGTGGTGAAAGTGAAATGGGTATAGCGTAACTGAGCATATAGAGAACTGCTAGAAGCCTTACAGTTAGGCTTCTGAAGTGTTTGTTTCTTGTTGCTTTTCAATCTTATGTTATACTTATGAAAATGAATTGGATGAATCAGGTTGAGTACATGGTAAACTATGCTGTTGTAACTTTTCCATGAGGAAAACACTCTAGGGAAATTCATTCTCAGTTCTCAGCGTGTGTTTGAGAGAGTAAGTTCTATAATGATACGCATGTCAAACACTACGTTTAGTAGAATTCAGGGCATTGTGATAGTGAGCAGTGAGTGAAAGCATCAGCTTAATGTCATCTTTAAACATAAGAAAAGGGAGAAATCTATGTAAAACATTCTTATTTACCTTATTTGTATTTGAACTTGCATTATCATAAATAGATTATGAAACCTTGTTTTCTAAAGTGCTGGCAAGGATTTGAATATGTGATCATTGAATGCTTCAGTTTCATTTTGAGTTATTCAGTGCAATTAATGAAAGTAAACATACTTAAGCATACATACATATATGCACATACATACAGGCACATTGTTTACATCTGCTGGTGTTCAAATAATGCAGGAGCATTATAATTGACACAAAGTCAGCATGGAATGGTGTTCTATAAGCATGCCTTTGCAAGTAGCATACCTTGAAATCAGTTTTGTTCTAGAACTAAGACAAAGCTAGGTCATGACTCCCTTGAAAAAAATAAAAAAAGAAACTTCCTCCTCCCACAAACCCTTCTGTGCAGTGCTTTTTTCTGATGTGTGGTTAACAAAGCACATAGCTTACACCAC
The DNA here is from genome assembly GCA_013399115.1 of Anseranas semipalmata. Lineage (NCBI taxonomy): Eukaryota > Metazoa > Chordata > Aves > Anseriformes > Anseranatidae > Anseranas > Anseranas semipalmata. The sequence continues at coordinate 2,417,200 of VXAA01007452.1, forward strand.
ACTGATAATTTATCCATAGCTGAATTCTTCATTGAGTAGGACCGTGAGAATCATAGACCAGTTTACCTGACCTCAGGCCTTTGAAGTGTAATGGAGCCCATCTTGTTGGAATCCATTTCCAAGTGTGTGAGGGATAAGAAGGCAGTCGTGCAGAGTGAGCATGAATTTGCTAAGGGCAGCCTTGTTTCATAACCAACCCGATTCACTTTGAAAAAAGGACACAACTCTCAAGGTTCACAGTGGGAAAACAGGAGGGATGCTGTTCACCTAGATGTAGAGTTCTTTCTGCTCTCTTCTAAAGCAAGATGTCTCCAACTCATTCATTTTGATTTATTCAGGGGCTAGTGCTTGTCCATAACATCAAGGTCCTTTGAACTTCCACAGAATACGCTTGCCTCTGAGCAACTGCAGTATTTTGGATCCCATATCCAAAATAATACAGCATTATTGTTTCTGAATTTTCCAGTCATAAGTCTTCAATATGAACAAAGGTGGCTAGTGAGACGGGAAATGAAGTAAAGGATACTGTATATGCATGGACAGCTCTTACGTAATCTTACCAACCTAACAATTCTTTAATTCACTTCGGTTCTTTGATTTATGAACCTTTTTGAACCAAAAAGGCCTACATACTCTTACTTGCATGAATGCAAATGTATGTGTTTTTTCATAGAAGAATTACATTATTGTTTTTTTCAAGTAACATGTATACAGAAATTTATCACATATATAACAGTATATTGCAGCCTAAACTTCTCTTTAGTATTTTTCTAAACAAAAAAAATACTTTGTTTTTATACGTTTGGCATATCTGTATTCTGAGATTTTTAGGTAGTTATGTCTGTCTTAGCCCAGACCATTTTTTTTTCTTGATTAATATTTAATAAGCAAGATGGAATCATGAGGGCAAAAAAGATTGTAGATAGAGAATAATTCTTCACGGTCTGACAGTGAATAATACTTTTGTCTGTAACTTTTTAATACTGAGAAGGCATTCTTCAAATTGGAGATGGTAACAGAGGTGCTGATGCCTGTATTAATTACTGGCTTGATCTGATGATTATATAATGTCTAAGCTATGTAAATAAAATAAGCTCCCTGTAATTTCCACGTGCATTTCCATGTTATGTTGTTTTAAATATGTTAAGATCCCAGCTCATTCATTATATCAAGTTTAATATAATGCCTTTTTTATTTTAGAACCTAGTGAAGAATCTTCCTGAGCAGAAAGAACTTAATGCCTTAGCCGAATTGAAGGATGAATATAATGATCTTGCTGAGTCAGAACAATTTGGAGTTGTGGTATGTATTAGTGCAGTAATTAACTGGAGAGTATTATTTTGTCAAATAGATGAAAAAGGAAAAAACACGTTTAAAGTATTTTGGTTAGTGTTATTGCAAGTTCTACATTAGGAAAATGTCGATATATTTTTTGATCAGCAACAATCCAAAAATCTCTATAAATTAATACTTTTTTTTTCTGGTAGCATTTATAGCATGTGATTGAGAACAACAGGCATTCCTGTGCCAGACCAAGTCTTTTATCTGATTCTTATGTGACATTTTGTGTGGAAGACTAATGCGTTTATTGTACCTAGAGTGTTCTTCATAACTGTTTTATGAACTCTTAGAAGTTTAACTTCTTAAAGATCCATTTACTCTATGGCACTGACAAGTTTGATAAATTTATTCTACTGTATTGAAAACTGTACAGCTGAAAGAGTTAATATGCTCATAGTAGCTCAGGTTCTGTCTTTTGGTAAAATATATATCTACATCTCTGTTAAGTTGGGGGGAAGATTTCTCAGTATGAGAAGTTACCTTATGTAATTGCATTTAAATCAATAGAAAGCTTTTTCAGGAGTTGGACTCGACGTTACTTGTGGGTCCCTTCCAATTTGGGATATTCAATGATTCTATATTATGTACAGATGTGTGTGTATACACACACACATACAGTATGTATATGTATGTATACATATACATACACATACTTGTGGAACTGCTCTAGAAGAGGCATGGATTTGTATTAGGAATGAAATTTAAGATCATATTTGGTTGCTTTTACTAGTATTCAATACATGTATCTATTCCAAAATTAGGGATATCAATTATTATAATGACTAGAACCTGTCTCTGAATGAAATTATTCAGTTTGCATAAATTACCAAGTGCGTGCTGGTAGGTGATTGTACGATACCAAGTGTTAAGCTAGGACTTGGAAGACTGCATAAATTACTTAATACATGCTGGTAGATGACTGTATGATACCAAGTAGTAAGCTAGGACTTGAAAGATTCTTTTTCTGATTCCAGTCTTCCAAAGCCTTGATAAGGCCTTAAGCAATTTAGTTCATCTTTTCACTTTAGTTTTGTCATTCTGAAAGATTATGATGATGATGATTGCCTATGTAATGTGTTTGAATGTATTCTTAACACCAGAGGAGTTAGGCTTGCTCTTGTTGGAATTTTATGCAGTTACATAAAATAAAATATATTAAAACAGAAATAGTGGTCCTTAAAAGGAAAGAGTAAAAACAGTTTTTGTATAAATAAAAACAGGCTCTGCTTTGGGTATAAGTTGGCTTCAGAAGTGCCTTTTGAGTGATCTGTTTGGATTCAGGGAACATGATTTGAACTAATGAGGTTTTTGTTGAGGAATTAGAAAATGAAAAGTATCAATGACTTCTTTTGAAAACTGTTAGGCTATTGATTTTAATTCATTTATAAACGGCTTAAAGTTCCAAAAACATGTTGTTTCAGAACAAGGATGAGGAAATTGGGTAGAATATGCGAATATTCATATCAAACATATTCTTTAACATATTAACAGCTTATATTATGTATTATTTTATATTTATTATAATGTAATACTTATATACATTAAATATATAAACTGTTAAAAACCACTGGAGGAATACATTGTTCCCTCCTGTCACGTAACAGACACTTCAACTGACTAAAATGATGCGATGAAATGACAGTAGTACTTCCAGCCCTATAACAGAAAGGGCTTTTAATCTCTGGGAAGAAAGGCAGGCCAGAACAACTATGCTGTCTGTCTGCTTCCTGCCTACTTTTTGAAATTGCAATGAGCAAAGGGTGACAGGGAGTGACTGATACACCACAAAAGCCAAACAAAGCAGCAAACTATGTAGATTTTGTGCAAGGAGAATGTTTGAAATGTTTTTAAAGAAAACACAGGATGGAAGCAAGCAAGGTAGTGGCACTGGGATAAATGACTGGTATCTGAATTTCCACTCACTTAACTATTTAAAATAACCAAGGAAATTCAGAAAATTGTGCTTAATGACCTTGATTTTGAAGCATTACATATAGACATTTCTCCTTTTTACTGCTGTAAGTTACTTCATGTTTCACCCTTGATCTTTGTAACTGAGATATTCTCCCAACTTGATGCCTTCTGCACACCGTCATTTATAATCATCACACCATCCTTGTCTCTTCAGCTTCAGCCTTTCCTCCCCTGTTCAGTTTCACTGCATTTCTCTCTCTAGCTTTTACGTAATCATATTTCTGGATTGGTATGCTGTGTATCTACATCCTCCCATCATTCTGCTCTCTGGTGGGTAATTGTAAGTTACCCTCCTGCTGAGGAAAGGTGAGGCTGTGCTCAGTATTTGGCCATCTTCATGGTCAAAAATGTTTTCCTTAAATACAGTCAGAAGTTCCTGAGCGCCATCTCGTCTTTTGCTTCTTGCTCTATCACCATGCACCTTCAAGAATCCTCTGTTTGCATCTTCTTTGTTTCTTCCTTTAAGGTAGTTATAAATGACAATTAAGATCAGCTATTTGCAAAAGAACAGGTGTTGTGGGTTAATCTGGGTAGGCAGCTAAGCAGCACACAGATGCTCACTTATTTCCCCCTCCAATCCCCTATGGGGGTAAGAAAAAAGGAGTGAAAGAAAACACATAAGTTGAGAACAAAACAAAAAATAGTTTAGTAAGTAAAGGAGAAGTGGAAGAAGAAAGAAGGAAAATAAGAAGTGATGCAATGTCATCTTTCTTTCAACTCCTAAACCTCTTGTACACCCCCTATCTATTCACTGCGGGGACAGATTGAGAAACATAGAATGCTGTGACACTGTTCAAACAATGTTCAGCAGTAGTTAAAATATCAATGTTATCACCTGTGTTTTCATCGCAAATGTAAAAAATAAAATAAAAACTAATCGCCATACAGGCTGCTATGAAGAAAACTAATCCTAGCCAGATTGAGTAAAAGAGGTTAGTCAAACTTGATTGTGTTGCTTCCAAGATTTGTTTGCTCTTTGTAAGCTTATATAGAAGCCTATGGTTTTTAAGAATCAGGGTAGCTATATTGTCCATTTATGCAAAGATGATCTGCTGTTTATGCAGATAAAATTACTTCCCCAGTTTGACCTCTCTTCAGAAGGTGTTATGAAAGAAATTCATTAATATCTGCAACTTCATTAATCACCTTATCTGAAATTCTGGCGGGGCATAGGACAGACAGGACCAGGTTTTGCATTCTGTACTTGTTTTGGTCATATTTGACCAATGGCCTTTGAATTTTGGTAATATGCTAATATCCTACTGGAAATAAAAAACTGATAGTAAACTTCAAGTGTAATTATTATAGGTATCAAAAGGCTGATCAAACCCTGGGGAAATGTGTTTTGTAAAGTAAAGAAAACCTACAAAATAGTTTTCCATTATTTGACATAAATTTGGTTTCATCTTGGTTGAATTAATATGACTTTGATAAGTGAAAGAACATAACATACTCTTGTTTACTTTAGCATGTTTATATATGAATTGGCTGCACAGTGAGTGTAAATGGCTTTACCAAGTGCAAAGTGGCTTCAGAGTGCAAAAACTGTTCCAGTTTTCTGTTATCAAACATAATAATACTGAGTGTATGACAATACATTTGGAAATTTTTTTTACCTCCAATCCAGAAGACCACAGGTTAGAAAGACTAGTTCTTGCTTTGTTTGAATGTAGTGGTAAACCAGAAGCAATTAATGAAGTTGCCAAAATACAAGTATTGTTTATTAAGTATGTGTAAAAGTAAGTGTTCTGAGTACACTTTTTACCTGAGTATGAATTCATGTCAATTTGCTTTACTGATAGGTATCTGAAAACCACTTGAACTGAGAGGAGTAGCCTTGGGTTTTTGCAGTTGTTGAATAGTTTAATTTTTTTAATTCAGTCAAACTTCTAACAATTGGATCTAGTGCTTACTCACTGCTTTCTCGATCCTTTTATATAGTAGTATGATTTGTTTCTTGTAATGTTTTGCTCTGATTCTGCTGGCATTTTTTCCTGGAAAACTGTGTAACTAAATGAAAGTGACTGGGGAGACTGTATCCTCTGTTTTGGTTGCCTTAGAGACATAGGATCTTGCATTTATCTCACTTGTGATTATTACTGGATTGAATCTAACTGGTTCTTGTTTTTTTACTCAAATCTACCGAAGTTATAAAAATACCCCTTTTTTCAGACAATACTGATATAGTGATTGTTGATCAGATGATCATAATCATTTCTTTGTGATCTGTTTTGTTGAGGAATGACTGACTACAAAAGTTTAGAAAGGATTTAAAAGCATTTCATGCATCATTAACTAGAAAAATTTGCTAAGTCGCACATCAAAATGGCAATTACTTCATGAAGGGACTAAGTTTCCTGAAGCTTGTTGCCATATTCAACTTTATTTTTTATTAAAGCAGATAATGAAACATTGCTTTGAGGATGTAAATTTTTTTACAACTTTTTCTGTGCCATTTTGAATAAAATCAGTAATTGGAGATTGAAAATTAAAGCAAATTAAGTGATTAATTTTGACTTCCATTTATGGCAGCTCAGTGAAGGTAGATCCCTTTTGAAGAAAATATTTTCAGTATGACATTTCTGAAGTACAGAATGATTAGAAAAATAATGTTTCAAGACTGAATGATGGTGGCTTATAGAGGCTCATATAGAAATTTCTGATAATGGGGATTAAAAAACAAGTTACGCCGAAACACTTCTTTCCTGATTCATTCCTTTTCCTCATAGAAAAATCTTGGTTCCTCAAAGGAGCTGTAGTAAAGGTTTGGGCAACAGAGACATGAGCACATACAAATCTTTGTTTTGATGGCCGAATCTGTGATTTGTCACATAACAAAGCTTTTCTTTCAGGGGGACAAAGTGCTTCAGGAACACCACTGATAGTGAATACATTGGGGGAGAAATCTTTCTGTATTCTGCTAATTAAAATTAAGAGTTAGATTTGGAAGGTAATCATTCTTGCATTTAAATGAAAATTTTTAAGTGGATTAAAAATTTTCAATAACTATTTTTTTCTTAAATTTAAACTTCTTTTATGAACTAGAGTCTATGGCTAAGTAGAAAGAAATATTACTGATGTCTTTCATATTTTGTGCAAGTAAAGGACAGATTTTTTGGTATCTAGAATAATGAAATTGGTCTTGGAGGTTTAAGCTAATGAAATTGCTATCAGAAATACTTCTCAGTATCTGTGTCATGTGCTGTTCTACAACATTGTGATTTATGACCTTCCCATCAGGTCAGGAAGGAATTAGTGCTATACTGTCTTTTTCAAACTCCCTGAAACAGAGAATGGTATTTTGGGAGAAGTTTTGCAGTTTGTTTAAAAGGACAAAAAGACAACAGGTTGAAAAGCAGGAAGTGCATTGCTTACACTGTATGATGTTATGTGATCAGAACTGAAAGAGTAAACCTGAAGTATATCCTTATTTTAGTATCTTTGGGTATATTTCTTTGAATCTATAAAACTTGTTATAAACTAGAGCCAAAAACTCTTCATCCACCTCCTAAATCTGGATTATGCATTGGGATAGATAATTGAGGCTTTTTCTTGGATGGTGTGAACTTGAAAAGCCTTCAGATCACATCATAGTGTATCTATAAAATACCTTTGAGTTAGTTTGGTAACCATCATTCCGAAATACTGGTAGGAATCATATTACTTATTTTATAACTTGCTATTAGTATAGGTAACAACAGAAAACTATTTGAGCTTCAGTTTAATTAAAAACTGCAAAAATAACCACAAAATTAGATGTAGCACTAATCTAATTTGCTGATGTTAACAGCAAATATCACAATTTATAGCTCACATTAATACAATGGCAATATTCCATGAACAGTGGTACTAATGTTATCTGGCTTCATATAAACATCTGACTAATGAAGCTTGACCTTCAGTGTCTCAAACTCACTTAGATATTCCCATGGCCTTCCACAAGGGCCCCTAAGAATTTATCATTTTTTCTCTCCCTTACTTCTCTGCCAGTGATGAAGTGCAACTTGAGAACTATGCTTCAGCTCAGTAAGAGAGTCTAAAAATGAGAAGTGTAATTCTCTAGGTTAATCAGACTGTAACTGTTTACATTTGTGCTGGTATAAGCACAGACACTTGAGAGATTGTTATACCATTTCTGAAGGAAGAAAAACTGAGAAGCTTAGTTTCCAAGGCTATGCTATCTTCATTGGAGCAAAATGATTGTCATGTGTACCTTCAGTCTAATCTTCAGTTCTTGTTAACTGGTGGAACTGGCTTACATCTCCTTTGCTGTGAGGAACAATTTTAGTAGTGTGCATTTACTGCTAGTGAGTTTGGAGTTGAATGATTTGGTACCACAAAGCACTCTTGTTTTCAATATGTTGCTTTACTGAATAATTTAAAGCAAAGTGTATGATTTGGGGAAAAAATACCTGTGTGCAGGTACAGATTCTTGGAAAATACAAGATAGGCAATGAAAACATATAGAAACTGTAGTCTTCCAAACCTGGCTGCACAATATTGTTTTTTAATATAAGTTTTTGTTATTTTATGTTCTGATCTAACATTTCTTGTTTTGTAGATGAGTTCAGTGAAAATGTTGCGGTCACGTCTCAATGGGATCCTTTTCAAGCTTATGTTTGAAGAACACGTAAACAATATCAAACCTGACATTATGGCGGTTACACTAGCTTGTGAAGAGCTGAAGAGGAGTGAAAGCTTTTGTAGGCTTTTAGAGTTAGTGTTGTTCCTTGGAAACTACATGAACTCTGGTTCCAGAAATGCACAGTCTCTTGGTTTTAACATCAGTTTTCTTTGCAAGGTAAGATGAAACTATAAAACTGCTCAGTGCAGATTCATGAAGCTTACAACACAAGAGAAACTACCATAAGTAGGAAAAACACTTGATCAATGTAGTTTACTGACTGCACCTCTATTTTAAATAACAGATGCACAAACACAGAATAAACCTTTCTAGCATGGTCTCTTCCTATAGTTGTCCTACTCAGTGCACTGGTGATTTAAGGCAGGTGTTAAACTTAAGTCTGTTCTGAGTCTTTCCGGAAGAAAGAGTAGAACAAGTAGATCAAGTAGAACAGTCTTTCCAATCCAAATTTTTTCAACTCTCATCTTTTCAATAGTATACACATATACCACATGTTAAATAGCTCTGACTACTTGTCTCTTGTTTCTATCTTCCATCCTGCTATCCATCAAGCAAGAAAAAAGTATTTGGGATTAAAGATGAACATTGTTATCCTGTGTTAAACTTCCCTTGTGGTGGCAAAATGAGGTGTAATGCCATCTGAAGAATTTATAGCAGCACTTGTTTATTTAAATGATAAAATGTGTTTAAGGCATTGATCTGAACTTGACCATCTCCGTTTGTAAAGTACCTCTCTTTGAAATAAAGGGATGCAACATCTATAAGCGGATTCAAAAAAAGTTAATGTGAATCTTGGAAAGGAATTTTTCAAGTTATTTCTGGTGTTTGGTGGAATCTGAGGGCACATGGTTCAAGTCGTTGTCAAGGCCATGGGGAAGTCTGATGTGTACCTCAAGGAGTTGTAACCATGGGGGAAAACAACCTTTCAAATACACAGCGAGTCTGATATGACATATTTCAGTAGAGAAAGACTCTCTGCTTGCTATAATTTAATACAAAGATTTTTGTCAACATCAGGTAAAATAAAAACCATCACCTGGAAAATTTTCCTTTATTAATGGCTTTTTTTAAAGTGTCCAAGTTGAAGTTTGTTTTATAAATCCACTGCTGCGTTTTCTTTTCAATAGCATGTGAATCTACAGGGAAATTAATGTGTTAATAAGAAAACTATTTGTTAACTGAGGGGGAAGGGAAATGATGACTGCGCATAAATGGTATTCTAGCATAGCATAGATTTGAGAAGGTATTCTTGCACTACAGGTGACTTATGAATTGCTGTCAATGCAAATCCCACAGATGTTGGCACAGCTAATCTAGGCTGACTAATCCTGCAAATTGTTCTCTACTGAACTGAGCAATTGCTGAAGCATAGCTATCTGTGCATACAGCTAAATTCCATTTAAAATAACAGAGATAAAAAATAATGACTACTTGCCCTCAAAAAAAAAAATTAACTTTTTGTTTTCAAGACATGTATCTGAAGGAAGTACTCTTTTTTACCCGTGAGATTCAGAGAAAATATTTAAACATTCTCCATAACAAAATGTTTACTGTGCTGCTGCATTTAGATACTAAGTGTGTTGTTTTTGTATGGTGATGTCTAAAAATAAAATAATCACAAGGACAGTGGTGGTGGTTGGAGTGAAAAAGGAGGTCTCACCAAAACCTAGATGTGAAATTATTAATACCTCTGCATATTAATTATACCTTATGAATTATCACTAATAAATTTGCAAAATCTGGAAAAGTAATTTAAGTTAGTGGAAGTGTAGATAAGTTTCTCCAGACAGAGTGACATCGTTGTTGGCTATTTGTTTTTGTTGTTTGTTACTCAAGTCAAAAGATATTTGCTGCCTCCATTTAAGGCTCTGGTTTTCATTGCTTTATGAATTTGCCATTCTAATTTGAATTAGATCATTGTAATAATGTGCTTCTGCTATAGTTGTTTTTCTCAAATTGTTTTTTCCCTGTACCTTTGGTTTAATATCATACTTAAAAGAAGCACCCTTTGGGATCATTGATATTTAATTTTATAAACGAGCTGTTTCTAAAGTATTCTAGATTTTTTTTTTTTTTTAATTTCATTACTCCTAAAAAACAAAACTGATATTTGGGTAATGACTCTTTTTATACATTATTTTTGATTGCTAATTGCATTTGGTTCCTTTTGTTAAATACCTTTCAAATTCTGCCCTCCCATCCTCCCCCAAAAATAGTAAGATGGCTTTATTGGCTTTGTGTTATTAACTAAGACTGTAGTCTCGCAGACCTTTGTTAACTGTTCTGAATAATATAAAATATTCAACTATATGAGGTGGTGATATCTTTTATAAGCCCAAGGTTTATTATATGTCTGTAGCCAATTATCAGCTTTATTATATTATTCAAACAGTCTTGGGAGTTGAAAATTTTTTTTTTTTGGAAACAGTTGGCCTTCATGGTATAAATGAATACTTCCATATGTGTAAGCATGGTAGGGTGAGTGTATTGTCCTGTTTACTGAAATCTTACTATGAACAGAAACATCGGATTTCTACTTCTTGGCTGAAGAAGGCAGTAAGAGAGAGAAGTGTTATCTTCCAGCAAAAACAAGATAGCAGTCTGTTTGCCAGCTTCTTGTGGCTTATATGTGTTTGCTTTTGTGGCTATATGCTACCGAATTTTGAAGGCTGTGTGAACTCTGAAAGATGATTTTTGTTTTTATTTTTTCTGGTGACAATTTGATAAGGCACTGTTACTGTATAAGAGGTCTTCCTTGAAAATTATTTGTTTCTTCTCCCAGGCATTGTATTTCAGTCTTGAGCTTTTCTAGAGGAATTTGAGAACCTTTAGTTTGCATTTTGATAGTCATCATTATGCTTTATAGATATTCTACCTTAGTTTACTATTTTGTGAGGAATTGCTCTGTTTTTGTGTGTGGAACCATGGTAAGCAATAGGATGTTACTGTTTAGAGGTCACACTTTCATGATGTCAGGTACATTGTTAGCTTTTGGCATGTTATACCTGACTTCTAGAAATTTCATCCTAACTTCTGTTTCACTTGCCATGAAAGCAGCGATCTTTTTTCTAAGCAACTGTAGAAAGGGAAAAGTTTCTTACCTTTTCTCATATTGTGTCCTGTTGAATCACATTATGGCATGAATATAAACTGCAATTTGTGAAACGGAGGAAATGCTATAGAGCATGCTTGAAGAACTTGTCTGCTTTTCTGCTTGTAGATTGGCATATTTAATCAGGAAAAAAATTCAGAGGACACATTATTTCTTTCTGCTGACCACAAGATCATCTATTCCCTTAAAACCAAAAATCCGTTTTAAAATGATGAAATTGCTGAGAGTTTTGGGAAGAACTTCAACTGTGACCCTCAGACTGCACTTGTAAGAAGTGCATTACCTGTCCCAGTATTTAAAACATCCATGTCAACTTCTTTTCAAATATACTGTGAAGGTGGTATTCTCACACTATGAACTATATAAAATGAAGAAGGCTTTAATAGTAGGGTTTTTTTTGCTATTGACTTCCCACCTTCCTGGAGCTTGCTGGTTTTTTATTAATGTTGCAAGGGAGGATTGCTTGTAATAAATATTTCTGTTAATTTGAAGTGATGCTTTGACTAGTCTTCTGTTGCCAGGGCCAGCAGTACAAAGCAAGAGTCTATATTAGGTGCATTTTGCTTCTCTTCAGTGGCTCATGAATGATGGCAAAACTTAGTGTTACAAACTATCGATGAAGTTCAAAAACATACAGTGGGACGAAAGAGGGAAAGTAAAAGGGGGAAAGTATGATTTTCTTTAATTACTAGCAGGTTTTGGTAAGTGTCTGTTTTGTGAAGAACAAGCATGTTTTGATGTTTGTCTATATCACAGGTGACAACAAATAATTTTAAAAATGGAAGACACGAGGATGACTGTCTGTCCACTATTAAACATAACATGCCTAAAGACTGTTTCTATAGAAATTATAAAATCGAATAAGACTGTCTAGCTTAATATTTTGAAATGTTGGTCACTTTAATTCTTGGACTGATTTTTTTTTTAGACTCACTGAAGGATACTTGATGAGATAAAGCAAGATATTCAGAGGATAATAGTGTTATTAAACATATATTCTTGTTCCAGAAGGACTTCAGCTGTTATGTAAACAGGATTTATTATAAATCAAGCTGAATGTGGCTCATATGTTAGTTTTTAGCTATTCTTTATATTTGATGTTTTGTCAAGGATTTAAGTCTCAGAAGAAATAACCAGAAAATATAGTTGGATAAGGGGAATCAGAACAGTGGATATTCAGTCAAGGATTTTTTTTTTTTAAGTCTTGATACTAGTAAGACTGTAAGATCTTTTTTTATTAGACAAGTAATTTAACCTGTCTTTAACATCAGTGGACTTTCTGCCTGTGTATGGAACCATAATAAAAGAGCTTTTGATTTTTTTTTTTAAACCAAAATATCTGGCTGTCAGCAAGGTAAAACAAGTGTCTGTGTATACATTTCTATATGTAAAATACACTTAGAAATCAGAGTTTGATTTAATGAAGTGTACTAACCTGATAGTCACTTTTCAACAAAACATGATATCCATATTGATTTTGTTGTTGTTCTTGAACAATCTTAGAATTAATTGTCTGTTTAGTAGATGTAGTGTTTGTGTTACATTATTTGAAAGAAAATAAGCAGGTATTGATCTGGGATAAATCTTTGGTTTTGTGAAATAGATGTTCTTAAAATATAGCTGGTCATTTGCTATACAGAAATCTTACTTTGTAATAGCTTTTAATAAAATAGAAGAAAAAGCACTAATTTAAATCTATCTGGTCATAGTTAGAAAGCTAATGCTTTTGTATGGTAATTGCAAATCCTTAAATTATCTTTCTGAATGTTATATTGCAGAGTATATTGGAAAAAACAGTGATTTGTAAACAACCTTTTGCAGAATACAGAGAACTTAATTTTGTTGAAATAGGAGAGATCAAGCAGTTACTCTAGTGTATGCACTAGAGCATTCATGATTGCCTAAGTTAAAAATGCTCTGAAAATATAAATATCGCAGAAGTAGCAAAGTTTATGGCAGGGAGGATACTGTAATAATTAACTGAAGGTGAATATTTTTGAGTTGTTGCTTTTGATTGCGTATAAATGATCCAACTGCTATTCTTAACCATAGTACAGTAGTTACTGTCTTTTCAGGGACGAGAGAACCCTTGTAGTTCTACAAAGTCAGGCTAGATAGAAATTTAATTGAAAGAAAAAAACTGTCTTTTAAGCCTATGTAGAGTACAACTTCTGTTGTTTTGTCATGAGTTAATGGAAAGGCTAACAGCAAGCATAAGCTTTAAATAAAGTTTTTCTATTATTTTATCTGGAACAATATGTATGGTTTATGAAATAAGTAATATTTCTCTATTGTTCATAGTATGAATAGTACAAGATGAGCTGTTTATGTAGATTGAATATCGCTGACAAGTATGTATTTATTGTCTACCAGTCTCTTCTCTGTTAAGGTGGAGAAAGATTTCGTATGAGAAGTTAGTTTATATAACTTCATTTAAATCAATAGAAAACTTTTTCAGGAGTTTGACTTGATGATCCTTGTGGGTCCCTTTCAACTCAGGATATTCTTTGATTCTATGATTTATAATAATCAAATGTCACTCTAGTGGTAGTTAAATGAATACGCAAAGTTTCCTTATGTTCACTGTCACTTTCATCTCCCACAGCTGAAAACTTAATCCAAAAATACCCGTTAAAGAGGAGAAAAAAACGATTTACACATTTTAAATGCTTTATCAAAATATTACATGAAAAGGGAAATTTTATTATATTGATATTATTTTTGAGCTACAGACCTAGATGCTATATGTTTCTTGATTTGAGTGGCTATCCTTGCAAGTATTACATTCTGTGTATATTTGTCTCTAATTCTTTCCCAAATAGTGAATCTGATGGTATTGAGTACTCAGATTCATGCTTTGGCATTCAGCAGGAAGCTGCTCCATAAAACCTACATTGATCTACTGACTTCTTTAATCAAATGTGTTATTCCCACATTCTCTCTCAGATAAAGGCCATGGAATCAAAATCTATATTTGAAGATTTTAACATCCGTGTTAGTGTCCTGTTTAACAATAAATACACTGGAAAACCTTATGTCAGTGACGTGCATTCCTAATGTTTTACAAATGCCGTATATATGTGGGCGCCACTCTGTAAAAGCTCTTCCGTTCCAATGCATTAGTATATAAATTGGGGTATTATGCTTGTTTTAAAAAAAAAAAAAACAAACAAAGTTTTGTTGGTTTATTAAGTCTCAGGGAACCATTATAACTTGTCTAATATGGTAATGCTTTGGGAATGAAACAGATGAAAACACAGAGGGCATAAGGCAGAAGCATTTGAAAGGCAGGGTTTTTTAGGATTTACAAACTTGTGTTCCAGTACATATATCTATTAGGCAGGAAGCAAAATAGTTTTTTAACCTGTTTTGTGTGTTTTTCTTTTATTTTTTATTTTTTATTTCATATAACTAGGTCAATAGCAAGGAAATTCTCTTGACTACTTCTAAAGATGTAACTGTAATCCACCATTTCCTTTATAAAGGGGAAACCTTTTGTATTTTCCATAAAGTCAAAAATGTTGAATTCTACCAGAGAGTGAAAGCAGAAGGGATCCAGAAAGTTTACCCGGAATACAAGCATACTCTGTGAATACAGAGAATGTTAAGACATAGTCATGCTGTTGTTAGCATTCCAGGTCCTGTCTTGTTTGTATTCTTATATTTAAAAATATATTATGTCTGCCAAACTATACTTGAGAAATGCCTATTTTCTTTACATTCTCATTATTAGTAGGCTTAGAATTTTATTTTAAAATGTAGATACAATTATTCAATATTAGGTATTGAAAATCAAATATGAATTAATTCTGTTGAAATTCTTTTCTTGATTGGGCCAATGTAGAGAATTTGACAAGATTGCTGTCAATGACTGTTTTTTAAATGTTTTAAACAATTCAGCAGATGCAAATATTAATTCTTGAATGTTAATGCTGGTGACAAAACATGTTTATTTTGTAATCTGTAGGTAAAATAATTTTGTCCTTTTAGGGGGAAAAAATGTTTTATCCACTTTATGATATCATAAAGATCAAAGAATGAAAATCCCACAGTTGTTGTTCACAAACAAATTGGAATGCAATTTCTTTTTACTATGCAGATGTTGAGCCACTAAGTCTAGGTTTTTTTTCAAGTTGGGAAAGTCTTTATATACGTAATGTATTACAACCTTTTAACTACATACTGTTACTGAGCATTGTTTAATCTTTAATCACTTATTTGGTATGAATTAAATTGCATTCTTAATTGCCTAAATACCTTATATTTTTAAAAGCCCGTTTTTGGATTGCACTCATTTATTCTTAACAGGGTAATCCTTAAAGCTGAAAGGCCTGTATTAAATTGAACATCAGTGACAAGCCTGTCATGAGGATTATAGAATTAGAACTTCTAGTGATTTACAGAATGAGAAAACAAATAGGAGATTTTATGCACATTTATGTATACTTAAATAAATCCTTGATTTCATTTGTTCTGTATGTTGTAGCTTGTTTTTTTGTATAAGAACCATGGTAGATGAGTTAATAAAATTCAGTTTAAAGGTCTTCACGGGTATACTTGTAATACCACTTCTCTATGAAAAGTGAAGTACGCTTACCTCAGATTCTTGCATACATCTATTTACTGTATTTGTGAACTTTGTAAACAAGGGGTGATCTCTCCTTCCACCAAATCTTCAGTCAACTCGTCCATTCATTCTTTACATCTGCATGAAAATGGATAAACTGAATTTGGACTTAAATTCATTTTGTCATTCTCTTAAGTTCACGATGTTCCTTTGCACGTACACATGCAGTGTGCCATGGGGTTTAGCCACAAGTATATATATTTATGTGGAATTTTGCCACCAGACCTGTATTTCAACAATGATTTCAGAACAATTTTTAAAACAATAAACTGATTCTAGCAGCTAATGCCGTTAGGTTAATGGAGAGCAGAGAGTCATATCGCATTCAAGAGCACTAGTTTATTTCAGACCACTAGAAATTGCTTGTCTGGTTGAGAGGAGAGTGAAAATACGCAATTGTCTTCACAGTGTGCACAGTTCTCATGCAGATTTTCCTGAACCGGACTCACTGAATTGCTTTTACTGATAGTTAGGATTACCTTTGCTTTGCTTTACTATTGTCATTTGGTATTCCAGTGGGGTGCATTTATTTCATGTGTTTGGACAGAATTTGTCAAAGTCCAAGCAAGCTGAAATTCACAGATTAAGATCAAGCATTATTCTTTAGATTTTGCTTCAATAAAAATTGTGGATTTACAGTAATGTTTCTTTACCTTGCCTGGTAAAAGAGCAAATACTTTAGCACTGTATCCAGCTATGCAGCATTTCAGAAGCATTGCTTTAGAAATCTGGCAGTGGGGGCATTGAGGGAACGAACTAAACTCTGTTCTGTTTAATCTCTGTTCACATCTCTCTCTCTTTTTTTTTTTTTTGTAACAGAGTTCTGAACTGGATTTGCTAAAATCTCAGAACTTTGCATACTGTCTTCAGGTTTAAGAAATTATGACAACAAAAAAATACAGTATAGGGTTAGATTCCCTTTGTCATCCTAAAACAAAGAATTGCAGAAGTTTTTCTTGAAATTTTTTCTTCATTTACAGGCAACCAGTTTAGTTAACTTTTTGCTAATGAGTTTAAACAAAATGAATTTGGCAGATGTAAAAAAACATTGTAAAAAGTGTTTGTTCTCTCCTGTGTTCACTTTTTAGATTAGAGATACGAAATCAACAGATCAGAAAACAACCTTACTGCATTTTCTGGCAGAAATCTGTGAGGAGAATTACCGGGACATCTTAAAATTCCCAGATGAACTGCAGCATGTTGAGAGTGCAAGTAAAGGTAAGGAAGTAGATGAAACACCTAGAGGTAATAGGTGTTTGTAGGTATTTCATGTCAAAGCAACATTTCTCTTCACATTGCAGGATTATGTAACATGTAAGCATTGATAATCCACATGGATTTTTCCTATTCTGGTGCTTACTGATTTAAGAAAAAGTGAGGAGGGAAAAATAGTAATAAAGGAACTTCTCTTCTTTTGAAGTAGTTTGTGTAAATAAGACAACATAGCAAAGTGCTTACAAAATCATGTATCAGAAATTGTGTAGGTAGTGTAATTGTGATGATTAGTTTACTGTTAGGCCTTTAAAGTCTTGTTGTTTGAGAGTAAACATCCATGTGTGTATACACAGTGTTTCTCATTTTAACACCTGATTTTTTGCTTTAATAGAGAATAACAAATACGCTTTCTCATGTGCCCAGATTGTATATGAAAGATACAGTTCAGTTATACTGTACAGTCAACGATTAATACTGATTTTATTCTTGGTCAGTCAGCAGTATTGCCTAGAGAACTTCATTTATTGTTGGATAACTTTTGTGTACAATATACTTTGCGTTTTAGTGCACTTGTTGCTTAGCTATGGAAAGATTAAAATTATTTAAATTGTAAATAATGTCTGTCATAAAGTACAAACAGGTATCATGTAGTCTAAATTGTTATAAATATTTATCGTCACAGAACTTTTTCCAGATTGTATTCGCTTTAGTAGAAATCGAGTGAGGTTTTTTGATTCTTTGAGATAAAAATGTTGTCAAAGCATAACATGTTATATCAAAATTTGGTCTCAAATACCAGCTGTAATTAAGCCACCACTGCTATTCTTTGTCATAGACTTTTTTTTGCCATTAATTTGTAAACTTCTTAAGTACCTTTCCATGCTTTTTTTTCTGCATATACACTAAAATTTGTTTGTATTGCTTAAACTTGAAAAAAATCTCGGTTCAAACAAAGCCAACCCCCTGGTGTGTTGAGATGCTACTCAATACTGTATCAACAGTAAGTGGGTTGCAACTTATGGGATGATTTTGGCTGCTTTATGAAATATAATATTTTCTGAAGCGCTGAATAGGTATTTATAGCTTCATATTACTGTGTTTTATTAAACAAGTTGTAACTATTCAATTATGTGTCTAGACCATTCTGTTTTTACTTAAAAAAAAAAAAAAAATTAGAGAAGTCCATTTCAGTGGTATGGAGAAGAGTACACTGTTTGTATACCACATGAAATAACAGACTTCAGAATAGTACCAGAAAAATTTTAGATGTTAATGAGATAAATTACATTATAAATGCAAGAAAACTCTGATAATTAGGATAAATGACAATGTGATATAACTGTTTATAGTGGACTGCATTAAGTTTTCACTCCTACATCAGTATATATAATTACTTCAGAATTAAAATGATAAATCCATGTTAAGTTAATGCTTAAAATTGTCAGTTGCTCTCCAAGACAGATAGTTACTTCAGAATTAATTTTTTTGTTTTGTTTTGCTTCTTTGCACCTAATGAAAGTATCACCTGGGCTACAGCAAATATATAGACTTCTATTTTTTTCTCCCCTATTCCGAGCATTCACTTATGTCTCATGTTTTTCATCTCTTTGCTGATGGATACCTTATTGGCATTAATGCCTATTGACAAAATTCAACTGTTCTGTTTGTATAGGGTTGAGGATGGTATTGTGGTTTAAGGCAGCATAGAAACTGAAGAGATGACTTGTAAATTTTGATCTTGAATGTAGTTTACATTAACCATGCACCTTTATATATAATTAGAGCAGGCTACCTACATCTGAGTGCTACTTATGTCTGACCATTGCTATGAATATTACATATATGGAGACAGATAACTTCCTCAAACTGGTCTTAAACTTGAATGGTTGATTTCAAGGTCCACGTCTCCCCTGTTAAAGAATTTCTTGAGTCAGTGGGTAACACTAGGCTTGCGTTTATTCGTAACAACTCAGAGTTGGGCCACCACCTCAGTGTGTGACAACTAATAAGACACAGCTTAAGGTTATATAGCTTTCACTAACAATTATGTCATGTTCAAAGTCCACCGTAAGCTTCCACCATGTTCTCAATTCTTCAGTCCTTTGGAAAACTAAAAAAAATACTTTGTTTTCCCAACCTCAGCAAGTTCTTCTTGTTCTGTCTTCGGATCGTGAGTTTCAGTGGTCCACTAATCCGTTTATTTTCGTGTCTTCTTTTCTTCTCAGTATCTCGACTTGGTGTTTTCCTAATTTCTTAGAAGTTAGCCTTTGTGTTTGTCTGTACATACCTCAATTCTTACGTATTTACCTATGTCTATACCAATCAGGAAAGGTATTAAGATCAGTACTCAATCTCTATGTCCTATCTTGGTTACTTAATTATACTGATTCATTTAGCTGGTGATTAACTCAACCATGGATGGAGGTGTATAAGAGACAAAGTGAGTAGTACTCACATGGTCCAAGAGATCGTTCTACTCCTGTGCACACACCTGGTATAACAATATTGAATACATTCATTTATCTATTCCTAGCTTATTCTAATATTTTCTGTATAGTTTGGCTTATTTCTTAACATCCCCACCTCCCCAGTTTACTCACTAGGTGTCATTAGTTTGGCTTGTGTGTTCATGAGGAACTGCGATTAAGAATTTTGCAGCTTTTAGACTTTTATACTTTGGTTCAAAACCTTTGATGTTTTGTAAGTTCACTTGAGGAATTAAACCAAAAGGGTTAGTAAAGTTTAGTTAAACTATAGCATCCAATATAGAGAAAGCATTTATGGGAGTGAAGTCCCTGTTAATCCCAATGCCTAGTAGGGATACAAAGCAAGTTTCACTGCAGTTAGACATTTCATTCTGTAAGATAAAAGCTCATTAAGTTTTGTATAAACAGTGCTGACTTTTTATCAGAAGCATAAATCACTGTTCATGTTTAAAGACCAAAATTTCCCTTTCAACCTTTCTGTGCTTTCTGTGACAAAGCAGATTTTTGGCAGAATAAACCTGATTTATGTAACTTGCTTTAACTGTTCCCCTGGTACTTTTTGGTTATTGTTTAACTGTAATGTTCATCTGCTCTGTCATGTGTGGTCATTTTCTCTGGTAGGAAGTTAACGTGGTTTGTGTGGAAGAGAAGATTTTCGCTTCCTATTTATTACTTGGTGTTTTATAAACCAATGGTTTTAGGGAATGAACAGTCAGGTTTAATTTTCATGTAGGAGGCTTCTTTTGTTTGAATAAATTGGCTGCAGATATGAGGGTGTTCAGATTACTTAGCTATACATGAAATAAAAGGAAATCTACCAGCAAATGTTATTTCTGTATGAATTTTAAATAAGGAAATTTAAGTAAAATATACTTCTTTTTAGGCAGGAGGCAGACACATGGTTTGAACTATATGTAAAACCAAATGCAAGACCTAACATATTCAACTTTTTTTTTTTTAATATCTCATGTGCATGTTCTTGGTCCCATGTAAATAAAAAGAAAATCTTATTTTGCTTCAATTTTCATACAAGCATAAAGAACCAGCATCTGAACAAAAGATGCGATTTTTTAACAAATAGGAGATAAAGCATAGAACTGCATTTTAATATGAAAAGGTCAATGGGATTAGATGAACTGCCAATGCACGTACTAAAATCTTCAATAATCTGATATTAGGTATAATAAAATATTTGATCTTTTTAAAGATGGAAGATCAACCTAGTGGTTTATGAAAACTAAAAATAAATTAGGAAACAGTTTTATTCTGGAAGGTATAATCAAAGGTCAAACTGATGAACTATCAAGAGATTATTGGCAAAACATTCTTTGTTACTCAAAGCAGACTACATGAAAAGAAAACCAATAAAAATCAGATGGTTGTGACAAACTGGATGCAAGTAGTATTCATTTACCTTCCCCCAGCCTTAAGTATTTTCCTCATGTTCCTCCTACAGTTGAATCTATGCAAAGTCTTTATTCATATTTGTCTTGTTATTCCAGAAGCTGTTCTTCATGGTATTTTCTCTTATGATTTTATAATTAGTGATTTCAGTGAATACTTGACAAATTCACATCCCTTTCTGCAGGTGCAGTCAAAGAAAAACTTCAAAACAAAAATAAGAGGTACCTTTAAAGTCAGGCAACAAGTTTAGGATTTCTAGACAAAGTTGTAT
The DNA here is from genome assembly GCA_013399115.1 of Anseranas semipalmata. NCBI lineage: Eukaryota > Metazoa > Chordata > Aves > Anseriformes > Anseranatidae > Anseranas > Anseranas semipalmata. The sequence goes on from VXAA01007452.1 coordinate 2,438,275, forward strand.
TGCAGAAAGTATTATTTGAAATTCCTTAGAATAGATACATATTTTGTAACTTGAAACTCCTCTGATTGTTAAGCTTACGAGAAATGGTAGAAAAGAATAACACAATTAAGATGATGAAAGTTAACCATATATTTTATAGTAATTTGTTTTCAAATTTTAAAAGAACAGTAGTTACAAATCACAGTTCATGGTTTAAACATAGTGCGTATATTTAAAATGAAACATAACCATATCAGTTGATGATTCTGTCCAACTCCTCCTGAGTGTAACAGTTCTTGACATACTTAAGTTACATTCTTGCTTTGTCTGCCTAAAGTGGGAATTACTAGGCTGTCTACCAGGATTTAGAGTCATGAGAAGTCTTGTAAGTTTCTGTTTATTTCAAGTGGATCTGCAATGCAGTTTTCCGCATTTGGCCATTGGCTGTCCCATATGCTTTTTTTTGACTTTTTGGTCAAGGTAATATGATACCTTACCTTACATACAGAAGGAGTATGGTTTTTTGGGGGGTTAGCTCAGCAGTTAAGCAGGACTCCCAAGAATAGCTAAACCCCACGTGAAGGGCAGAGCTTAACAGTGAATTCAGTATAGGTAGTAGTCTCTTTCAGAAATCGTTTTTTTGTTCCTTTTTTTTTTTTTCCCAGTACATAGCATAAAGAATTCTTTGTCTGAAACCAAGGTATACCACATTTTTTAAGTATTGTTTCAAAAAAAAAAAAAAAAAAGAAAACAAAACAACACCAACAACAAGAAACAATATTCTTAGTAAAATGAAGTGAAAGAGGCCTTCTGGGAGGTGAATTATGTATGTGTAGTAGACTAGAAAGTATTGATAACAGGAGCACAGTTTTCTCACTCAAGCTGACATACAAAATTTCTTTCTTTGATTTGCAAGCATATGCTTCTGACAGTTGAGACGTTTTTCTAGAAAGGACATTAGCAATCAGAAACACTGGAATGCAAATATGTATATACTTTACATAGTATTTTCTTAGTGTTTGTAATAGTATATTATTTTTGAAAGTCTGTACAGGTATTTCACTGAGACTTAATGTCAAATTCAGAGGGGGAAAAGTATTTTAAAACATTCTGTGTGATTGTTGCTTTGAAGTATAGCAATTTAAAACATACTCAGAAGTAGTAGTCATTTTTCTGTCAAATGCAAGTTTTATAGTTCATTGCAGTAGAAGAAACTGTTTTTACAAAGAAATCTGCAGTATTTTCTACCTTGCACAGCTTAAGTTGCTGAAACAGATTTTGCCCAATCTGGCATGTTAGTGGATATGAAACAGACAATGCCTTCTGGCACGATAAATTTAATGTCTGCATCTGTGACTGTTCTCTGCATAATAGAATCTGAAAGCTGACATTTTGCATCACAGTCAAAAGTCAGTCTACGCTGTATAGTGACTTCTGTCATTCTTTTCATTCACATAAACTGCAATAATGAAATGTCAGAAAATCTCTCAATGTATTTTTCTGAATGTAGGTGCATCAAATACTGGAGGACTCTTTTCGTCTAGAAGCACTCCTGTATTTGCGTATATCACCATATTGATGGTAGCTTATCCATTGTCTCATTAAAAGCTTTTCGACCAAAGTGTTCTCCTTCATTGACGAGATGTCAGTGAAGAAGACAGAGAAGCAAAGCTTCACAGACAGTTTTGTGTTGTAGTTCCAAGCTGCAATTTCTGAAAGAGATCCTGTTGGAGACTCAGTAGGATTCAGGATTGGCTTGCACTCTGCAAAAATGTCTAATAAGTTTTCCCTGTCTTTTAGGGTTTTCAGGATTTATTTGATAGTTATCTTCTAGCCTGTAGTAAGTGTTAGGCAAATTCATGGTAGTTTAGACTTTGAAGCTACAATTTGAATTCTACCTTAAACAAAGCTATCTAGTATGGCTTGCATTTTACATATCCGCTTCTCTCCCTGAAGTGTAATGATCAGGGACAAAATTAGAGAATAGTCCAGATGACTCTCATGGGCTGTTACTTATTAAGGAAATTAAAACAAAAGAATTTCTAGATGTGGTTAAACCCACTGAGGCTTGAAGACCACTTCAAGTGGCTTCTGAAAGTATGTAATCTATTCAGAATTCCTTAATACCTACCTTTAGTGAGAAGTTGCACTGTGGAAGCTACAAAACAGTACCTATGTATTTTTCTTCTCATCTGTTCCTGCGTTTGCACTCCTCTTGATACTCTAAAGGTTATTATACCTCTAGAGGCATGACTTGTGCTTCAGCAAATTGGAAAGACAAAACACTTGTTAAAAGTTGAGAGCCTGAAAGGATGTCTGTTAGATCAAATTGTTCCATGCCTTGTCTAGTGAGTTTTTTAATAACTCAGTGATTAAACAGGTTTCTCAGATTGTGTTAGCAACGTTTTGCTCCTTCTCTTACTTGCATTCCTTGCTCTCTGTGATTTCTGCACATATGCACCACAGTATATCATGTGCCATAGCTGCTTCACAGTGAATTACAACACGTGTATATAAATTTTACATTATACAAATAAGCCAAGGAAAGTTAGATTATGGGCTAATAGTGACAGTGCAAAATGTGGGCTTTTGACCTAAACACAGCAGAATTTATTATGCACAATCAACACTTCAAAAATAAGTTGAATTGAATAGAACATAAAAGTTCAGTCATTTCATGCCTTTGCCTGACTTGCAATTTAACTTTATACCTTTGCCAGGAAGTGTTGCTTCAGTATGTCTATCTAATAGATACTGAATTTATAATTACAAGTTCTGTTTTCAAAACTAACACAACTTTTGAGAACTTGAAAGATGTTTTAAATTAAATTACTTTCAAAGTAAGGTCAATTTGTAGAGGAAAAATTTGTGGAGGAGATCCATATTGCCAGGAGAATGCTGCTGAACACATTGCTATTTTCAGTGATCACCTCTGGTTATGTTTGTGAAATTGGGACATCTGTTTTCTAAAGGAATTTTGTTTGTAGTATTGGAAGTCAGTTGATGTTGAACTAATAAAGATTGTATTCTGCAATGTACTGTTGTTTGCAGTTTACTCATAGTGAGGTAAACTTGAAAAGTTATATGAAAAGGCTGGTATTGGCAAGGTAGTTCAGAGAAAATAGGAGGCTGGCACACAGAATTTGTACAGGTTACAAAAAAAGCATAACTCGTCAGGATTCAACCAGAAGGAATCTTACAGACTAAGAGAGGTACAACCCCCCCTTCCCCCCCCAAAAAAGGCAAAGAAAAAAAACAACCTGGTCTTTTGCTGCCAATTACTTTGACCTTAAGAAGTAAACGATTTTGAGTCAGTAATGAGTTGACAGTTTGACCTGTCCAGAGCAAGGAAAGGGCTTTCATGTTCAAGATGTATAGCTTATGAAATCAATGCCTTTGTGCTGTGCTTTGGTTACAAGTTTAATAACTGACTCATGTTGATTGTGACAGGGGTAACACATTTTGGGTTCCTAATGTGCTGTTTGTCCATTTATAATTGACTCCTAGTGTCTTATTAAGTTGTGCTATGATAATCAGAATTACTTTTTTACTCTTAAAACATGTACGTAGTCACATAATTGTTGGAACCGAGACAAGTAGATTCATTCCCAGAGCCAGAGTACAGTTCTGTACATATGTTGATATTAAACATGGGCTACCTACGGATTTTTTGTTGTTCTATGGATGTATGGACTGTTTCAGAATTATGAATGCTCTTTTTAACTTCCTTGGCTCCAGAGGAGAGAGACAAGATGCTGCTTATGACGTTTCTGATGTTAGGCCTAACAAGCAGTGTGGTGTTGGTTTTTTTTTTTTTTTTCCCATCCACTATCTCATTTGTCAAAGCCAGCTTGTTAATGGCATTTGTACTTCAGTCTGTGTAATATTTAAATTAAATTTCCTCACTTTAGATGGGTTATTGTTATTCTGAGAAGCTGAAAATCTGTTGTTAACTTATACCAAAACTTGTTCTTTGACTTTTTAGCTTTAGTGGTACGTTTTTTTTTCCAGATGTGTATAAGATTGGTATGTCACCCTTTCCTTAAATTGTATCAGATACATCTGCTTGCTTTCTGTGATAAGACAGTGACACGTGAAAATGCCATAGACCTGTAAACATTTATGTTCTGGGATGCTGTTAGGTCTTGATCACAATTGAGATTTTGGCCCTTTTCCACTTTGGTGAAGTGCTTTTTCTATATAACAATTGATAACTCTCTCTTTCTCTATAGATGGAGAGCAGTATTGCAGTCTAGAGCTTTTGCATGTACAGGCCTCCTTAAACATAATCTCAGACTGCCAGATAATTAATGTCTTGGATTGAATCTCTCTTAAACTCTGTAGCCAGAAGCTATTTGAGGCTCGGCTTGTTACAAGTTGTTCTTACCTTAAAATTGCAGTTCATCTTTGCTTGTAAATTGACAGAACAATAGAATCCATACACAATTGCTTCATCTTTGGTTAAGATATGACTTGACTGTTGAAGTCTGAAATGATAAAGTATTATGTATCACAGATGCATACATCTATATATATGTGTATGTGTGCGTAATATACACGTGTATGCCTGTGAGACCGTATATATGTCAAAATGGGCCTGTATATTAAGTGTGTGTGATATATGTATGCCTCGTGTACGGGGGGGGCTTTTTCTGTGATACAAGCATACTGCAATATATCTATATCACATCACACAAAAACCTATACCACAGCTGTTTACACACACCGTGATACTCAGAATCATCAAGTAGGCTGCAGCAGCATTATTCACCTACCTCCAACAATATTTGGTAGCCTCTTATTCTCTTAATAAATACAAACTTGCTTAACAGCATGAATTGAGTGATTAATTATAAAAATTCCTGCAAATTATTCTCACTAGTTTGGTCACACATTTCTCCTCAAACAGTGTTTCAGCCTTTCATGAAAGACTACTTCCTTCTGCCCTCAGGCAATAAGAAATAAATAATCATTAGTATGCTCAGAATGTTGAGTTATAGTCCAAATACTGTCTAGACTTACAAATCTACTAGTTAATTTGCTTTTTCTTAGCCATTTGTATCATTGGTTCTCACTTGAAAGTCTTTACATGATACTTGGACATACTTGTTTTGCATTACGATTAGAGACCCTTTGAATTTTTTTATACAAGACATTGCATCCAGTGAGAATGTTATTTCATCTCTTTTTTGTGTGTGTGGGGGGGATAGGACTCTTAGTCTGATGCAGTTTTATTTTGGAAAGAAGGATTAGTCTGTCCTTTTGTACTCTTACTGTAAATATAAAATGATTAGCTTGACCATGGAGGCTAGCTAGCATTTAACATTAACATGAGATTAACTGCCAGTGGTATTTTCTAGCACTGAGGTGGTCTACCAGACATTCAGTAAGCCTCCCTTAGAGTGTGGTCTGTGCAACTATTTTCTCTAAAGTATATGTATGGGATTTTTGTTTACAGAGGAGGAATTAATATAGAAAAAATAGTAAAATGGAGAAAAAAAAAATCACCTTTCATGTCAAAATGTTATTGTGCCTTGTCTTCACTGACTGTGGATCTCTTATAAATAAAGAATATAAAAAATAAACTTTTCATTGTTCATAGATTTAGTGATGCATGATGAACAGAGCTTCACTCATACCTGTATGGAGAGAATATTAATACATCTAGGTGCTTATATTAGCCTTCCGCTGACATGAAGAAGAATCTGACAATATATTCATCTCCAGAACTTGTTTATTCACCTTGTTTATATTAATCTTATGTTAATATTAATTCTGCACAACAGTGCTTTAGTTAGTTGAAATATGTTTAATTTCTGGTATTGAAATTTTTTCTATGTCTTGTAAATCCTTTTATTATAGTGGTTTGAGGGACACATGTATTTGTTGCTGTATTTCTTTCAGTGTTAGAGTTCAAGCAGCTCTCAGCCAGACAGTTGTTTGTTATTGCTAAATTAGGAGTCGATCTGTATACAGTTTTGAACAGGTTGAGAAATCTTACTGCCTCTACTTCCTTTCTTTGGTCTTGAAGATGGTCCTTGTATATGTATGGGTTTGTTTTTATGTTTTTTTGACTTAGGGCATTAGAACATATGAGGTGCCCTCTTTGGACAGATCAGCAGTCCACACAACCTGATACTTGGTCTGACACTGGCAGCAAGATAGACAATGGATTCTGGTCCTGATTCTTCTGTAAAGCTCTGAGGGTGGTGGGGTAGATTCTTTTTTGCTGTTGATTTGTTTCAATTTTGAAATGTGGCAAATGTTTCTTTTTTGCTGCAAGTACAGAGAAATGTCCAGGCTTCTTGTGGACTGCTTCCTTTTTCTGGCACTTCTAGTGTGTGTGTAGAGAGGAGATGGTTATGGAGTTTTTTTTCCTTTTTTTTTTCTTTTTTTTTTTCCCCTCGTTGTTCCTGTCTTGAAATTGGATGTTTGTGTATTGGCTTCAATGAAATGCAATTTGCTGCAAGTCAAGCTTCTGCCTTAAGCTTTCCCAAATTAAAACCTTCTATGATAACTAAGAAATGCAAGTGATTTTTCTCTGAAAGAGTAAATAGTATTCATGTTGCTTTCTTTTTAACATAACAGAAGTAGTAAATCTCTAAAAACAGTTCTATGAGGAAATGCACAGATTTTATTATAGATTATATATACAGTGCTTTTTGGGGAAAGGTGGTATTGAGGTTGCCAGCTTGTTCTTGAAAGGATGTCTTTCTATACTATGCAAGAGGAGACAAAGAACAGAAGATATATTTTAGAACCAAATTCTATCTCTAAACAGAGAGAAAGTGCTTGCCAAATTGACTAATCAATTTATGATTAAATTGAGAAAGAAGAGTAGACTTTAGGTTATGTCATAAAACCTTATTATGGGTTCAGTTTGTTTTAATAATAAGATTTGACCAAAGACTGCTCTGCAGCGTCATTTTATAGAATCATAGAATCATTAAGGTTGGAAAAGACCTCCAAGATCATCTAGCCCAACCGTCCCCCTACCACCAATGTCCCTAAGTACCACATCTAACCTTTATGTCTAGTTCTAGAATGTTCTTAAATTTCTCTGTGGTGTTGTATTATTTCACTTTCGAAATCATCATGACTTCCAATGGAGTTTTCTCTCTTTTAATCGTCTATCAGTTAGTAGTTGTCTTACACAAATTATAAAAATAGTGGTTTACAATAGAATAGCATATGACAGAGTAAGTAGTGTTTTTCTGGGATAGCCAGTATTTACTTCTTGGTGCTGTACTATGAATCCTTTACTTCTTTTTAACTGTCAGTGGCTTTTATTATTCAAACCTACCTTTGATGTTAACAGAGGGTTTCACAGACATTGGTTTATAGAAATCAGTTTAATTTCAATAAAAGAAAAATATTTGATCTTTTTTCCGTGTCTATTCCTTAAATTACTTCTGTAACCAAGTACATGTATTAATAAGGTCATTCATTTAAGCAAGTACATGCATTAATAAGATAAAAAATCTCTTTGAACCTTAGTTACTTTCTTATCTTTGAATTAGATATAAAAGAATGAAATATTAGAATTTTTACCAATAAATTTGAATAGAAATTGAATAATTTGAACTAATGGTAGAATTAAGTGGTGACATTTCCACGTTAAGTACGATGATTTGGTATTTTACATTACATATTTTCACTTATTTTTATGAAGGTTAGAATTTTTTATGAGCAGTAATTCAGAAAAACGTGAGTATACTTAATGGAATAATTCTCCTTAAGACTATTTATACTGTTGATGTTTTTCTCCCCTTCTGATACCCTTTGTTTTTAACCATAATCTGGAAGCTTCTTACTTATTGACTGTTTTTCTTAGTTTCAGCCCAGACTCTGAAGAGTAACCTTGATTCAATGAACCATCAAATCCAGCGCCTAGAGAAAGACATTGAGAATTTCCCTAAAACACAAGATGAACATGATAAGTTTGTAGAAAAGATGAGCATATCCTTTTTGCACGTCTTCACTGCTGATCTCAATGTTCTACTTGTCTGGTTAAGTATTTACAACACTTAAAAATAAGTTTTAAATCTCTTCTTCTATTCTAATCTCTTCTATTCTGGTGGAGAGAAAAGTATATCAGAATATGCTGAATGTAAGAAAACACAAAAAACATTAACTAAGCTGAATCTATTATGTTCATACATGGTGTATAACTCAAAGCGTTCCAAGGGAGAAAAGGAGATAGCTTTATTGAAGGAATTAGTGTCTTGTTATAGAGACAGTTTTATGTTTTTGTCCTAATTGTGTCCTACCTCCAGCAGTAGAGTAGAGAGTAGTATTTCAGGTTCAGATATGTTGATTTTTGAAGGGGAGTGTACGAGTTGCTGATTTCTTGGTTTGGTTGGTTTTGACAGATCATTTTAGAGTAAAACTATTTACAAGTTTTGTACTTGAGAGATGTGTGCTTTTATTTCTGTAGGAAATAGAGACCGTAGGTTCTTTAGTAGTAGTAAGTAAAACCTATGGGAGAATACTGAAGCATGTCTGTTTAGCCTGTTTTCCGTCCAAAATTTTCACATATCAATCTTTACTTTTGCACAAAAGTATAAGGTAATAAGTAAAGTATACTGTCAGTGCAAGAAGCTCACAAAACTTTCTGAGATACTAAGCAGAAGTCCATTTTTGTTGAAAATAAATTTACAATTCTTTTTTTTGCATAAAGCACGTTTCTTTGCGTGGAAGCATTTAGAGTATGGTACATGGCAAAGACAGACGTTCTGTGCATTTATAGAAGCTCAGATAATTCATGTGACATCTTTCTTACTGCAGTGAGACAGAAGTCACAATTTTGTGTTTTTTGTTAAAAAAAAAAATGGAGATGGATGTCTAGAGCTGTTATCTGCTCATCACACTTGGTAGGTGGATGTAATGAAGGGTTCACCTAAATACTGTGCATTTGGAAACTAAGTTTTAGCAGGATTAATCATCTGAATGGGTTCAGTGACAGAAATCCACAAGAATATATTTAATATCTTCTCTATGTGGATTTATTTTAAGTTTCTGTCAAGACTGTGGAAAAGTAGCTTAAAGGAGACAACTCATGACTAAGAAGAAAATTACGTTCTCTACTACCTTGTCTTATTTGCTTGTTAGTACTCATATTTATCAGGTCTGCTGTTTTTAAAAAAAAAAAAAAAAAAGAAACTTATTTTCCTGAGATGTATTCACATAGGGAAATCTTGCCTTATAATAGCCCTTTGTTTTGTCATTGTGTGTAGGCTGAATATTGTCAAGTAAACCCCAGTTTTGTTCAGAGATTAAACCAACAGATTGAAATGCACCTTTTGCAACCATGTTGTCTTGAGTTTAACAGCTCTGTATTTCAAGTTATATACATATTTGCAGCTGTGTTGAGCAAATGCTTTGTCACTTGTTATTTTGTGGCTTGTGTGTTTACTGTACTTATAAAAATTATTTGCAACGTTCAAGTAATTTGGTGAGGAAAAAAGAGTAGGTACCTTTTTTTGGATCTGCTGCTTATCACCTGAATTTCTTAAAAAAGAAAGATTGCCTGACAGTGCAAAAGAGATTAAAATATATACATATATATGTATATAAACTGCTTTTTTGTATTAGCTATAGTGTAAAGATCCTAAAAAAAAAATTGAAAATTAATTGTTGCAAGTCGGTCAAGAAGGCAGCCTTGCTTCAGTGCACGTAAGTTGATGTCACAGACTACCAGTTCCTGGTAATTAAAATAGGCACCCTGAGCTGTAGATGCCTGACAGTTTTTTTTATGATACCAGTGAATTTGGTTGCTTGACAAAATAGATAAGGCTAAGAAATGAACTGATTGTGCCTAAAGATTTATGTTTTCGTAATTAGTAGATGACCTGATAAATGGTATTCTTTTTCAGAAAGTCATCTCCAGTTATGCCAGATGATCAAATTTGTTTCTACTTAAATAGTATTTTAAAAATTTCTGCACTCCCATATTATTATTTTTTTTTTTAGACTGGAAGATAAATTTGGAAGGAAGTTAAGAGGAATTACTTTGGAAAAAATATCACGTTTTAGTCATCAATATGTTTCTTTTGTTTTCGTCAGCTTGTTGAAGAATTGTTGTTGAAAGCACATACTGAGATTAGAAAGTTGAGGAATTTCAGGCTGAACATCTCTGTATCTGCTTGAGTGTTCCAGAAAAATTGAGACGTGTCAGAACATAAATCATCTCTCAGTTGGGTTTTAGGATGCAGGAGTATACCAGGATTAAAGGCATAGTTTCTCTTTTGTTTACATGCCAATAAACAAAGCTGTTTACCCATAATTGTGAATGAGACTTTCTTCAGAAAGAATGAGGGGAGTATTGCTTGGTATCCTGCTAAATTAGGACTTTAATTACAATAAAAAATACTACTCATAATACTTGCTCATAATAATAAAATGAATGAATGAATATCATTCATAGTATAGAAGGAAATGCCATGAAAGAGTTAATTTTAGTTTCTTAAAATGCAAGATTTTTTTAATGCAAGTTTTTAGCATTGTTAGTGACAAAAAGATGAGTATGAATTCTACTTATTTTTCAACTAGGTTTTATTGATGCATTTTTAAGCAGGCTAATTTGTGACTGCTTAATCATTTTTTTATTTAGTGCATACAGTTACTCATTGCAGTGTACACTACTTGATGTAGTTATTGACTGAGTAATATAACCCAGAGCTACTTCAGGTATTAAATACAAAGACAAGAAGAGTAGTATTTTACTATTTCAGTCTATGTACCCCAAAAAAACCCAACAGGAATAATATGTTCAGGTAAGTATGCCCCACAGACTAAACTTAAATTTAATACTAACAGTTTTAATTCAGTGTAGTTATGACTGCAGTCTACTACTTGGGTACACATTTCAAACAGTTATTTTGATGCACTTTGATTATTTACAAACTGAGGAAAAATGGGTTAATGTTATCTGAACAGTTTATATTTAAATTAAAACTGGAGGCAACTAAATGAAATTATTTGATAACAGAAGCACATTTAGTTTTATGTTAGACTTGCTTTATAGCTATGCAGGTATTGGTATGAATTTGTTCTGTAGTTGTGTTCCTGAGACTTGCTTTGTAGCTATGCAGGTATTGGTATGAATTGGTTCTGTAGTTGTGTTCCTGCCTAAAGGTGTATGAATTTTTCCATTTAATTGTTCATAATTGCCATCTTTTGTAACCCATTAATTATATTATGATCATATGATTTGATTTCAACAATGACAGAGGATTCTCAACAAGTAATGCCACTGTCAACCTCACACTTTTTTTTTTTTTAAACTAGAAGCATATCTTTTATAAGAGTATAAAAGCTTGACTTGAAAAATTCAGATAGTGTAAGTTCTACATTCATAATAGATTGTATCAGTGATTTCCTCTCAAAAATGTACAGGTTGATGCTGGCTTGACTCCTCGTGGTTTCAGTTTCTAGCCATCGTGGTACTTCAAAAACTTCTTACGTGTTTTAAGACTTAGTGGTTATTAGATATGTTTTTCTCGGTGTGAGAATGTTGATACTATGGTCAGGTTACTTAAATTCATCTGTAATAACGAAGTAGACATTTCTTTAGTATTCTTGGTATATTTTTAATACGCTTTTGTAATTCAGATTCCAACTAAGTACAGTGTTTCACTGGTTTTATAGCTTCATAGGCATGAGTTAAAAATCTATTATTTGTCTTTCTTCTACATCAAAAGCTGTGTCATCGCCATCATTGTGGTAGAACTTTTTGTTCAGTTAGGAAACAATGTGAACTTGATTCCATAATCACTGGTTGCTGGGACACAGTTCTGCATCCTGTAAGTGTAGATCTGTGTTGTTTATAAGGACCACCATGGACTTCTAACATGTAGCTGCACAGAAATATCTCTGTGGGATTCTGAAGTGATACTATAGTTGCTATCATGGCATTATGCTAGGATTTTAGTTTACCTGCCTTATGTTGGGATTTTCTTCAAGTACTTAATTGCTAAAGGAATGCTCGCAGCACTGTCTGAAGTCACTGCGATCCTGAAGCTGACCAGTATGGTTGGCCACCAGCAGCAGTTAATTTTAAAACCTAATGAGAACTACAGCTATGCCCTAACAGAAAGTAATGTGGTTACAGAAGAAGAGATTAAAATATTCTGTGAATTACGTGGTATATTAAATAACTTGCGTCCAAGTTCTCAGACAACATTTTCATGATCTGATCCAGGGCTAGAATAGTACTTTACTTGAAGATCAAATATATGTGAGAGGTTTCTTTATAATTAGCCCAGCTTCATGCAGCAATGGGGAGTTTGATTCAACAGTTTAGAAGTAATTGCAGTCTATGACAAATTTGGCTTTCACTCCTTGATTTGTTTCAGTGTTTGTGCCTGTAATTGAAGATTTTTAAATGGAAAACTCTGAATTTTATACTTAACATGCAGTTGTTTTATTTTTAGTGATTTTAAAGCAGGAGTGTTTGTCTTGCTAGGGAAAGGAGATTTTTGCTGTAGCTGCTTGTATTTAAAGAACCAGAGATCTTGCTTTTGGACCATTATATAATTTGTAAGGAATCTCACAATTTGTTTTAATATAATGTATCTTAGATGTATTAATGATGTCCATAAGTGACATATTAATAATTAATTTGTTAAGCTTTGTGTTTTTCTGCTATATCATTCACCTTAGTAAAAGATATTAATATGCCTAATCTTGTTAAAATCTTTTGCCTACGAGAGTAATAAATGGTGCTACTTGTTTTTTCTAGTGGATTGCATTCATATGAAGAATTAAAAGCTTATTGTTAAAGAAATTTAAAATTTAGGGAACCATGAATAAAAGAACTAAAATTACTGCAGTTAAATCCTGCTTTGTTTTTGGTTAGTTGGTTGGCTTTTGTTGTTCTTTTTAATTCACCTTATTCTTTAGAACAACATTGATTTTTCAACTAATTTTTTTTAATAAAAAGGACTGTCTTAATAGGGTTCATTTCGGAAAATTAAAAGCTGCTCTCTTAAAAGGATTCTCACTTAATTTGAGTTTGTGCTCATTGTTCTATCTAATGATGAATATTGCCACACTACTAAATGTGAGATTTATTGGTTACTTATTTGATGTACTTGAATGTAATGAAATGATCTGAGGAAAAGAGTACTTTAAATGTGTGTGCATCTTCTATGCACTGAGAATGTTAGAAAATGCTTAATGTGCACTAAGCATTAACTGCTAATACTCCTCTAGGAAGCACTGTGTTACAGAATCTCACATAGCAGGCCACTAGGGAAGAAACATAAACACAGAATCAGAATCTCAGATTCTGGAATTGTCTGCACCTTTCTTTTTCTCTTGAGTGACTGAGCAGCAGGACATCGTTTACACACTGACAAAGAGTGCTGAAAGAATGTTAATGGTATTACCAGTCTTGTCATCTGTTAACACTTGGGATACCCTCCTAACTAGTTATGGAAAAATAATTCACTTAAAATGTTTTGGGTTGTCATTTTTGGGAAAGCCTGTTCTGTTTTTAAGACAATTTGAAATGCATTGGCACCTTCATTTCTTCATGAGTGTGTATATTAATATCCCAATTTGCTCATAACTAGAAGTGCCTCAAAAATAACACCAAAGGGTGAAAAATTGGAGTACTTTAAGCTTCACCCAAAGCTTGATTTACTTGATTTGTAAAAGGATCAGTTGAGGCCATCTGGTCTATTTTATGTTATCACCTATGAAACAATTACGAACTTGCAGAAACTTCCAGATCTTGCTTAGTATCAAAAAAATTATCATAAATTAGTAGTGCTGGTACTGCAGCCTTTAATGAGATGTCTCCTATTTGGTATTACTTAAATACAACATCTACATAAATATGATAGTAAATATTAATTGTGAGCTAAATTATTTCTACGAAATGTGATTAAGATTCCTTTTAGAAACATGGAAGATCCCCCTCTATTTAAGTAGTAAATAGATGAAGAAAAAGGCTTTGCACAGCCTACTGAAGGTACAATAAAGGAAAGCAGTCCTGTATTTGCTGCTGAATCTTTGGTTTATGGAGTTTTCTGTTTGAACTGTACCTTCTGTTATTTAATATTTTCTTACTCCTGCTTTACAAGTTTCAAGCCCAAGGAAAGAGAGCAGAAAAGACCATCTAAGAATTCCTAGAATGCAGGGACTTTTATTAATAGAGAAGTATATGCAGTGTATTACAAATATAGTGATGAACAATTATTTTCTTCAGTTGAAAGTTCTCTGGTTCCTTTTCACTTTCTCTTCTTCTGAGAAGAGTACAGCCAAAAAATACTCCATTAGAACTAGAATAAAATTGTGCTGTGTGTTCGCTCTTTCTATGCAGATTTTCTCTTTAACTTCTCATTCTTTCAAGTTCATAAGGGCTGAGGACAGCTGATGAAGTAGGAATGTGAATGGAATCAATTTTCAAGCTATGGTTCTGTTGGGCTTGCAGTCTAATCAGTTTCGTTTCATTGTACTGCTCTAGTCAGCTGAGTAAAATAACAGAGTGGGAGGTGAGAAAGCAGTCAGCTGGAGAAAAATAGGAAGAGCATGTAGTAAGAGGAGAATGGAAAGTAGCGTGAAGATGAAAAGATTATGCTTGAGAATCTAGGTTTTGAGGTAAGGGGCACGGTGTCAGAATGAAAGGGTTTACAAACACTTATTAGTGGCAGGAAAAGTTCAATGTGACAGAGATGCAAACTTCCATTCTGCCTATAGCCTGAAAGTTACTGCTTTGCTACTGTTTTGCTGTTTTGTAAGCCATCCATAGTACGTGTTCAGTACTTAAATGGAAAAGGCTTTGAGCAGTAGATAGAAGTCCTATTATATTGTATGTCTTCTGCTTTATAATTCATTTTTACATATCTGGTGTGATTCCTTTTTTGTTTTTATCTTCAGAACTGAGTGTACAGATAAATATGTAGGCCAGCTTTTGACTGTAAGCAACTTCTGTTCTGACATTGAAGTTCTATGGATTTCTATCAGTTTTGCAGTGCGTTCCCAAGTATATAAATTGTTTATGTTTCAAGGAAATTTTGAAGTAGATTGTGTATTTAAGTAATAGGGATAACATTGACCAAGGTCTGTAGTGGAGGGGAAAATCTGCATTCATTGTTAATGAGATACTAAAATGCTCTTAAGAACTTCTACCTTCTACTACATATTTTGTAGACTTTTTTTATTCAAATTTGTGTAATTGATTGACATGATGTACAAAGGAAGCATGTCGTGTGGTTGGTATATGTTTAAATTTGTATTCTGAATTCTTTATTCTAAGTTCATAGACCTGTAAGAACGTTAAATTTGTCACTTGTAGACCAATGTTTTTAAGATTTAAGTGAGTTGCTTAGCTGTTTGGCTGACATCCACCAAATGTTCATACCCCAAATTTGCATTGATGTTGTGTTGCACTAAATGCACAAAAAGAATCATTGGAATGTACTTTTTGAAAAGGAAATCAACAGTATATCATTTTATGAGAGGTTACATTTAAGAACCTTTTCTCGCTGAACACTCTCATCATATTTAAATCGGTATACTAAAGCAACCAAGACAAACTTGATTAAACTGATCCTGCTTGTAATTCTTAGAAGTACTTGTGAGGGTCTGATGTATTTGATCAGCATATGCAGAATATCCCACTTCTGAAAGCACTGTGGTAGAAGATGGGAAGAATTAGTACTTAGATATAATCTGCTTTTCTTTTCCAAACTGGCAGCTTTCTTAGAAAATTCAGGGCATCAATGAACAGTGTTTTCTTTTTCTGTTTTTGTATTGCTAATTTTTCAAGCTCATAGCATCTCCGCATTTCATCCTATTGAAGAACTGACCCTGCAAAGTTCAAAATCAGATTAAAAGCAATTTGTTCTATGTTTAGTTATGTTTGGTGCATTGACATTATTAGGTTATTGGGGGGGGGGGGG
>VXAA01007452.1:2454301-2464854 GCA_013399115.1 Anseranas semipalmata
TAGAGAGAGGATTTCCTCAGCATATAAAATGATCTGCTTGTACAGACTAGCCTTTTTGTAGGTACCAATTTAAAAACTAGGTAATCAATGAGTCAGAAGTATGGCCAGGAGCTATTGCAATTAGAAGATAAAATGTCAGAAACCTTTCTGATGGTCTCAGTCCTGAGCAGTACAGCAACATTCAGCTTTTGGGATTGTCTGTCATTTTTCTTCCATGTTGTTTCACTGACAGCCATGATATAAATGTTGCTATTCAATTTCATTTCCACTGAGGAAAGTCAATATGGCCTTGTGGCATTTACTAATACTTTCACTTAACTAATTTTTGACCCTGAAAAAAAATATTAATACCCTACTAAAATTGCTTTGAATTTTTTGTATGACTGGTGTCACATTTTGTACAACTGGCTATTTGTTATGAAGGTCAACAGACTTCATTGTAAGGTATAAGGTTAAATGCAGTGCTCCTATTGCATGTAAATATTCTAGACATGCAATAGATGATTATCCTGTTGTGTCTGCTGTAGTATGAAACAGATAAAAGCTGTGAATCTTTGTGCAAAATTAACTTACAATGATAAGTTGCTGTAATAAGGCAAGTTATTTTACTACCCTAAGTCTCCTTTTGGGGTCATGGTTGAAATACATTTGGGTTTGGTTTGTTATTTAATACAGTAAATAGCATTGTTGACAGTTGTTACCCCGAATTAGTTTCTTCCTAAAGTAGTGGAAAAATCAATCAATTTTTCCTGATACTGTTGCCCTCCCTCTCCCCCCATTGTCTTAGTACTCACTAGAACTCCCACAAGTTTTTATAATTTCAGAGTTGCTACAGTTTTTTACTCTATCCATTTTAATTGAAACATTTTCATTAATTTACTAATACCATGTAAAGCTAGGGAGACACTCTCCTGTTAAAAAGGAGTTTGAACTTACAGGGAAAAAAGTGTTGTCTTCCTGCATGGTCAAGTACTCGGAGAAAGAACATTAAGCATATTTTCCTTGTCGTTCCTTTAACAGAAGCGAGTTGGAGAACGAAGGAGGTTTAACTGAAGTTTTGGTCTTCATTTTGTGTCCTCTGCTTTATTTCCTATGGTTAAATGTTACACTAAGGGGTATGTGAGAACTAGTGGTTGAAGAAGCTGGGACCAATGGGAGAAACTGTTAATGTAAAAAGCAGGTGTGGAATTATAAGGGCTTCTTGTAGGTTATACGGAGTAGTGGGTTTATCTTGAAACAGAGTGAACATGCTATCTCTTGTAAATCTAAATCCATCTCCTTTGTTTTATCTCTCTTTCTCTTTCAGCTCTAACAATGCATGTTGAAGGTGTAAAACTTCGTGGAATAAATGTGGGTGGTTTTTTGGTTTTTTTTTTTTGTTTTTTTTTTGTTTGTTTGTTTGTTTTTTAAGCACACTAAATATATGAATTTTTACCTAAGGTATGTTGAAATTAAGTATTTGCCTCTGTGGTGCGCCATGCATCAAAAGAATAGTCTGTTTTTATTCTATGGCATCAAATAACAGATATTTTCCAAGCAGAGATATTGCATGTTAATTGTTTTTTGTTCTAGTCATTCAGTGAAATAGAATTTGGAAGACTTTAATTTGGTCAAGTCTAATATGGCAAGAATCACTTAAATCAGTAAATAATAGAAACAGAAGTGAGAGGAGTATAAAAGGGCCCTGGGAGAATAAAAATGCAATCAGGATATAATCATGTGAGAATAACTTTGCAAAAGTGTGTGCTGTTATATTTGAGAAAAACAGTATTGGGTACATGCATTCATGAGGATATAGTTTTCTGATAAGAGAAATTGTATACTACCTTATTTTTTCTGTAAGGTAAAAAGCAAGAAGCAAGCACAGTTGGAAATGCAGTACGCATCGTGTGCTCACACTACCGCATAGAAAAAAAAAGTATTTTGACTTCGCTAAAGGGATGTTCTTTATTTTGTTGAGTAGAGATAGCTTTTGAAGTGTATTGAGGTATTTTTGTTATGGTTATGTAGATACCATATATTGAAGAGGTTAGATAAGTCTGAGAATTGTTACATATGGAGTTGAAAATAGGGTTGTCAGGTTGGGGGATATCTTTGGCACTAGTAGTGC
Organism: Anseranas semipalmata; assembly: GCA_013399115.1. Lineage (NCBI taxonomy): Eukaryota > Metazoa > Chordata > Aves > Anseriformes > Anseranatidae > Anseranas > Anseranas semipalmata. The sequence continues at coordinate 2,456,412 of VXAA01007452.1, forward strand.
TTTTTGCCAAGCCAGATTAAGCAAGACACTTGAATAAACCTGTGAGTCATTTTTGAGGTTATTTTTGCTAGAAGTATATTTTCTGATCACACACAGACCCTCAGTAAATTTCCATATATATATATATATGTGTGTGTGTGTGTGTGTGTGTGTATATGTATATATATATGTATGTATGTATATTTTTTTTCCTTAGGGGTGCAAATTAGATAGAAGGTAGATCACTGGGGTAGGCAAGTTTGCATCATGCTCCAGGCCTGGTTTGTGTATCAGCTGTTCATAGGGATACAGATCGTTTCTTTGTACTTCCCCCTTTTCTTGCAACTTGACTTTCTGGGGTGGTTCTATTATCAATATATGAACTGTTCTGTTGTAACACACTATATGTTTTGCTTATGGAAGCTCCTACAGACTTGTGTATGTACTGTTAGAGCGGTGTTTATGGATGTTAAAAATGGAAGTTGATTTTTTGTACTGTTGTGGAGGTATAGGAGAAAAGTTTCAAGAGGAAAGTTGCTAGAAGCCAAAATCCTGGTAAGTGTATAGCAAGAAGAGGGAATAGACATATTTTGAGGATATGAGGTACAAAGTAGCAGATGAGGTGGTGACGTGTTAGAGTTTGTGGACAGTAAAATGGCATGGTGTAGGGAAGAACTGTAGCTGTCACAGAAAGATAAGTGACTGGGCCTGGAGGAGAGGAGAGCAGAAGGGAGAGCTTACAAAAAAAAAAAAAAAGAAATAAGGGTTTACTAACTTACCTTTCTCAGATCATATAATTTTTCGTAAGTGTATTCAAGCTGTTGTAAGTCTTTTGGCATAAATGAAAATAGTGTTACACAAAACAGATTAGCAATTTTCTTTGTGTTATTACATTTCTACTTTGAAATCTTCATTTCTTTTTAAGAAAGAAAGAACCGTAATATAACAAGTGATTATATTGATTTCTCTCATATTGGGTTATAGTATAAGTGTGAGCAGAGGTATACAAACGATATCTAAGTTCTGTTATGGGATGAATAAAGGAAGAGGTTGGACAATGGTTACAAATGGGGAGGCATAATGATAAGCAACAGGTAGTTGTGTGGCAACTAAGAACTTCAAATGGCGTACTTTTCTGATTTTTATTTGTTGAGACGTACATTCTGTAAGCTTTATATTACCAACTTCCATAGGTAGTCTGCTTCACATTAAGTCCAGATATTTGATGATAGATCTTTATTCACAATGGTTTGGGTTGTTTGTTTAATCCTTGAGATTATGTAGATATGCCACAGGAGGGAGCTCTGTTCTGTTCTGCACCTTAGACTGCATCTGGAATTGTGCTTCAAAGCTAGTACTGAATAAGATTGAGGGAAAATTTAATACAAGAAAAAGCCAAAGGTTGAAGTGTGTTTTTAGTGTATATGTTGGCTAAGTAGTGAGAGAAGGATTTTTAACAGCAATCTACACAGACTTCAAAAACTGTATTGGAGGAAAAGCATGGATGTTTCGGAGATTTTAAAGAGCTAGCTTCTGTGAACAAAAATCTACTTAAATGCATGGAAAATTTAAAGTTGTCTTGATTGTGAATAATTGCCTGAGGGAAACTGTGCTTTCATCCTTAAATCTATATTAAATCAAGTTGTAGAGATCACTAAAATAATTTTTTTAATAAAAAATTGTGCACTGCTAGAATGATAATTCTGTAGAGATCCATTTTCTAATTGCTGTATGCTTATTTTAAAATCTGAAATTAAAGGGAGAGTTCATACTATAAATCCCGTTAACTGCAGTATTAGATAGCGAAATGGAACAGTCATGCTTGAACAAAAATTGGTGCTTGAACAAAAAATGTTGGTGTTTGTGGAACCACTTTTTGCCTTGTACGCTTCTTCAACCTTTAAAAGGGGGTGGGTGGGAAATCTTTTCAGAGAGGAAGGATGTCTTTAAGAGAGTGTTTTGTTTGTTTGTTTAAAGCAGTATGTCCGAGCACTGGAAACTTTCATTTCGGGTCATGATTGCCCTATGATTATGCCGTTTGCTTTTCTGGCTGGCTGGGAATATCTGTTTAAGAAATATCCTTAAGTTGACTGAGATTTAAAAAAATAATAATAATAATAATTGAGGGACTACTTCACTTTTCTGCCATTTTCTTGTTTTAATCCCTATCATTTTGGGGTAAGATTATTTACGTGTGCATACAGTGGTAAATCCCTAGCAAATAATTGCCTAATAAGCTATGGTTACATATTTGTGGTGTTAATATCTGGACAGAAAAGGACATAGGCCATATTACTCAAATTGTACATGAAGTGTGGTTTTAAGTATGCATCTTGGTGTTCAAAATGTTACTTAGGTTCAAAACACTGTCATTTGTAGGTGGGACTCTTATTTTTTTTTTTTTTTTTCCCCTGCACTTGAATTTGTGAACACTTCATTACAACAGTTCTTTGTGGTAAATAAGTATCTATTTGAATAAATTTATTCTACACTTTTCTATCAGGTGGTTTTTCTATTAGATAGATATTCATCCATCAATTTTAAAATCATACCTTTGATTTTAAACATCTAGGGTTTTGAAACATTGTGTGGTGTGATTTTTTTTTTTCAGAATTCTCAAACAATTAGATGAATGAGGGCTTCCTGACATTGCTGCGTTAAAGGAAACCTAGAAATATGTGACTTAGTCACTTCTACTTTCCTTCACCACACTTTATCCCAAAAAACTTTATCTTGATGAAGTAACCATCAGGTCTACTGATGGAAGTTTGTTAAAACAGGGTATAACTGACAGCTCAAACATACCTCTCATAATTAAATCCAGATGAAGTGAGGAAAAACTGTATGATCAAAGACAAAGTGAATATGGTTGCAGATTCTCTGAAGGATTTAGGGCACACAAAGCTGTAATTATTGTTTAAGGCATCTCATTGTATGTTCCAAAACTAATGGAATGTTTCTAGGAATGGCTACCTTACTGTGACTTTTCTGAAATAGATAACTAATTTTTTAATTGTTGATTGACATGTGAAGTTCTATGCTTCGTGTTATTTGAGACAGTCATATTTAGTTAATTTGAATATAACATGCAAAACAAATTTTGCAGTATCATTTTGTTTGTAATAGCTGCGTTTTAGTTGTTTTCTTGTTTTTATTCCTCCAAACAGATTTGCATATAGTTGTTCTGCAGGGAAAATACACTACTACACTTGTAGTATTTTATTCTTGATATGTTCTTGACTATCATGTTGTCTTTGCTTTCTAATGCATAAATAGTTGTTGTAGTTGTTTGCCACCACTATATAGGAGAGAGATTTGACTTCAAAAAAGTTGCAGAATGTTTCAAATGATTCTCAACCCAAAATATCACAAATGAGGGTTACGTTAAAAAATAAAAACTAGATGATTTCCCTTGTAAAAGGCGCAGGAAGAGTATCTGCATAAAGTAGATAGGAAGTGACTTCTTTTCAGAGTTCTTAGTACGGGATTCCATGTAAAAATGTGATCTGGACTGTGAAGGATCTTAGCAGAGTTTTGTGAATTTTGTACAAGTATAAGGAAAAAAAAACTGCGAAGCATGAGGAAGCTGGAATAAGAAACTGGAGAAATTCTTTACTTTCCACTGTAATTTTATGACTCTGTTTTCATTACTTTGCACTGTCATCTTTTTACAGTCATTGTTCTAGCACACCCATCAGTTACCTCTTTTTTTTATGCCATCATTGAGTAAGTACTATAGGTCTAAAAAGATTTAAGAACTTTGGAGATAGATCACAAAATACATAACCAATATTAACTGTGTGTGAAATTATATCTATCCCTACATCTATCTACATATTTAATTCTTAATCTGGTATAGTTTTTTTTTCCTTGTTTTTAATAGCTCTCTCAACTTCCATTTCAGAACAAATGAAGCTAAATAGTCCACCTTTTTCATTCATGAATAGCATTTTGCCATTCTTTTGAAAGTATGTTTTTTCACCAGTCAGGTAGTGTTAGTACATTCAATTCCTCTCAGTGTATTTTTCCAGAATTAGTTTCAAAATTCTGGTGACTCCATCAGTAGAAATAAAGCTTTGTGTTTGTCAGGATTAAAGATTTGTTTTGCTTTCGGACATTCTAGTGCTTTTAGAAATTGTTCTGATATTTCTTTTTTCAGTTGTACTTGGAATTTCACAATAAAAAAAAGACAATGTAATTTACAAACAGAAACTTTGAAGATTATTTTCCTATTAGTTATGGAAAAACTGATAGAGGTTTGTTAACTTCTCAGGTCAAGTAACTGTCTTTTCCTCTGAAAAAAAAAAAATTAGTGGCTTTAGGTTGTTAATTTAGGTTAATATCTAGCTATAACTTCAGAGTTTTTCCAACTTTTTTTATCCATTTAAGATAGCCAATATCCTCCCTTCTCACTAGACTGTGGCATTATAAATGCTGACTTTTATGTATGCTGTTTGAGTAGCCAATTACTATTATTTACTTTTAAAGTTTTCTTGTTCATGCTACCAGAGAAAGCTCCTAAATCAGCCTTGTAAGTCTTTGAGCAGACTTTTCTAATATAAACCAATTTAAGAAACAGCTTGTATAGGTTTGTTCCTAGGACTGAATATTTTATAAAATAGACCTTTATTTATCAGTTTTTGCCTAGAGAGTTCCTATGGGACTTTTAGAGAAATGGGCACTGATCTCTGCTTCCTGATTAACAGGAGTATAAATAGACACCATTGAAATTATGTTGACATAATATTTCTTTTGTGCATATTAAAGTGGTATATATATGATCAATGGAAATAGTCTTTATTATTGAGAAGCTTGAATTCATGAAAATGAGGAATTGATATGATAGCTTAGAGCTGGGAATTAGTAAACACTGACATTTTGTAGCGTTTGTCAAGATGAAAGTTTTATGGCTATTTAGGGCAAGTCAGAAAGGCCTCATCTTAATTAACATCACTTCGGCATGAGTCTGCAATTTAGAGAGTAGTCCGCAGCTAGCACTTTTATCAGATGTTTATGATCTTTGTGCTTCACTTTCATGAATGCAAACACTGAAATAGTGTCGGTACGCACTGAGTGCAGTTGTAATTGAGGCCAGGGAGAGGTACAGAACCCTTAGACGTATAACTGAGGAGCAACTATTCTTTCCTTCCTCCCCTCCTGGGCTACTCTGTCAAATGATGAATGATGAAGTAATTTGCTTTGTATTGAGAAACAAATTCCTACGCTGAGCTTCTTATGGATGTTTTATTAGTGAATCTTTAAATTCTTCAGAAAGACGCGATTTTGTGTAAGCAGGTAAAATGTTGTTCTTTTGGGGGTTCTAATTTGGATAGATATTGTATTGTAATGAAGATTTCTGCCAGATTTTTTTTTCTTCCAGAAAATATAAGCTTTCTACACAAAGAAAAGATTGGGTATATAATTGCGGTTCATGATTATCTGTGTATGTTCAAGAAGTTGTCTTCTGTGTAGTCAGAGAGATGCATTATGTATGTAGTGTGAATGATAAAATTGTTAGCATCTGTTTACATACTGATAGCAGGTGAAAATAAAGCTATCTCTGTAAATGACTTACTGTTATTAAAGCCGAATTTGTCTTCAGCTAATAAGTTCTGTTTGTGTTTGTTTCTGCAGTTCAATTCAAAGAATGCTCTATTATGGATGAGCTTAGAGATTAGAAACTACAAGCAGTGATACACCCTTTATTAAAGATGATGACAGTATTGTATCAAACTTTCTCTTCTAGTTATGTAAAACATATTTTTAGCCTACTTTGGCTGTTCCATAATCCAGAGTCCTGCTCTGAAATGATATCCACATTTGAAATGATGGAATGCAGAATGTATGCTTGAAATATTTTCAGTACATTTTGACACTCATTTGGAAATCATAGTAAAAAGGTTCATATTCTTGTTAGTGTATTTCTGTAATGGTAGTAGATAGGTGTACCCTTGGAAAAAAAAAATAGTGTTTTACTCTGAGCAGCGTATGGCAGTATAGATTAGCAAGCAGTCTACTTATGGCCTTAATTTCAAGTAAGGATGTTAAGTGATTACATTGTTTTCACAGATCAGTTTGAAGCATGGGTGTAGGCGTTCTTTTGTGTGTGTTAAGTCAAACAATGAGTTGGCTTAGGTACAGATAGGAAGCTAAATCAAACACAGGGCCGGTGTTCGTGTACTTGATAAAACTGAATTGCTAGTATTTTGTGAAATTCTGATGATCAGAGTAATTCATTTTATTGAAAAACAAGTTTAATAAAGACTTTGATTTGTTAAAATAATTAACTATTCAGCAAGTTAATTTTAGATCTGAGTGTTTATAGTTCATAGTGAAGATTCTGACAACTGGTATGTTATTTGTTTCGTGTTTCCTTTCATCAGTTTTCGTAGTTTGATTTCATTCTGGCATGCTTGGAGTGGTAAAAGCTCTACTTGGGTAAAGTACAGTGCATAAAACTTGTTGGTAAGTTTGAGATTTTTGAATGGCATGAAGTTGCATTATATATTTAGCTGAAGAAGAAAATTCTTTGAGATGTTACATTTTGAAGCTGAAATTATGAACAAGGTGTTAGTTATTCTATTTACACATTTGAATTTCACTGAATTACGGAATGGTTGAGGTGGGAAGGGACCTCTGGAGGTTATCGGGTCCAACTCCCCTGCTCTAGCAGGGCCACCTAGAGCAGGTTTCCCAAGACCATGTCCAGATAGCTTTTGAGTATCTCCAGGGAGGGAGATTCCCCAGCCTCTCTGGGCTACCTGTTCTAGTGCTCAGTCACCCTTTTAAGCTCAGTTTGCTTGTGACTCAGCACTTGATTCAGAATATATAGAAGGCCAAATATGAATTAGGCTGCGATTTTTCATTGAAGTACCTTTAGGTATAAACACAGACCCCTCTGGGGAGGCACAGTCTTCAAATTGTTTTCTGATCTTGTCTGATCTACTGTATGCTTTGTGTCCTTTTGTTGCTAATTTCTTACTGCTGAGGATGACAAGTGCCACCTATGAATAAGGTGAATTTGCAAGCAGATTTGCTAATCCAGACATTCATATTAGTAAAATGCAACATTTATGATGAGTGGTGTCATAAATGTTTTTTTAATCCCACTCGTATGGTTTATCTAATGCATCATGAAGGCATACAAACAAAATTCAGCTGTTGTGTGGTTATTTACATAATTCTTTCTGCCTAATTAGTTCTCCCCCCAGTATTTCATTTTGGGCTCCAACAGATTCACTTTCAAGCTCTTTAGGCAGTTTTTCAGCTGGTTTATTAATTTTCATTGGTGTTGGCAGCAACATGTTATGCGCTGAGCTGACTGACAATAAGTTAACAACAGTTAAAACAGTAAAACTAACTTATGTTTCTCCAAAATAAAAGAATTCACAGTAGAAATAATAGACTAGTTTTATACTGGTAACACTTACATACTCTGTGTTAGTTTAGTAACTAAGTTGTAATTTTATCAAAACATCAACTATATTGGTTGCCCTAGATATTCCAGCTGTTATCTGTTCTTTTAAAGAGTTGTAGTATGTATGTATATCTTCAGAATGATAAGGTGGTATTATGACATGCGGCTGCATTACCTTCTACTTTAACTACTGTTGACACTACTTCTATAGTTCATTTCAGGACAGGGGAGAGAAACATTTATACATGTAATTTGTAATGGAAATTTTAATAAGCCAGTTTAATTAAACTCTGTTATCTGAGACATAGAACATTCTGATGGAAATCGTCAATTTTCAGAAGAGTAAATGGAGTGCTCAGGAGTTTTTGGAATAACTAACAGAATAATAGTAATTGATATATTGATATGAAATTCATAGTGAATGTTATGGTTGAAGTGATAACTATTCCTCCAGCAGATTTGGGGTCTTTAACCTTCGTTTCTCTGGTCTTTTTTTCTCATCTGTTTACTTGGAAGAAACCAGTAGAAACCTTGGAAGTACCGTGATACTGGTCCTAATATACATACAGAGAGAATTTAAATCTAGTATTGAAGGCAGTTGGGCATTCTTTATTTCTCACATAATGTGGTGGCATGGTGACATTTGTATCCATTGCTTGCTTAATTAAGTAATGCTTAATTAAGGCATTGAGGTGAAATGCCAACAAACTATAGTCATCTGGTCATATTTCAAAATGTGAAGATCATTGGTGTAATGTCTTTTCAGTAAGTACCACATCTGTAAGAATTGGATGGAAACTTAAGTTTGCAGCAAATGTAAAAGCAAACAAAGAAAATCATTTTGAGGAAGAAAAAAAAGTTTAAAAGTTTTCCAGCTTCTCTTTCAACAGGGAGACTGGAAAAACTAGAATTGGTTGTTAATTAAAATTTGGCAGCAAAACTAGAGTGTTTATTTTCTTTAGAGTTCTCTAGAGATATGACATACAGAGAATTCTACTGGGTTATATGATAAAACATTAGTGTCAGTTACTGAACAGTGTTGTTTTT
>VXAA01007452.1:2464859-2543132 GCA_013399115.1 Anseranas semipalmata
TTTTTTTTTTTTTTTTTACATTTTATTTGTAATGTCAGGGTAAAGTGTTGAAACAAATGAAAGAGGACATCACATTTGGAATTCCCTCATAAATTTTAAGATTAACACTGCTTCAAGATGTCTAGGAAACCTCAGTAGTTTTATGTAGTTGCCATCTGCAGTAGTGTTAAAATAAGTGGAATTTATTAAAGTGCATAAACTTTCCTTTACCTAGTAACCACTGAAATAAGTATTCAAAACTTTACTAAGGATTATGTGTACGAAGTTGCCCAGGTTGTGATTAGATATATTTCTGTTATTGTTGCTGTTGTGTATTTCCTAGTTTTAGTAAAGTAATAACTTGCTTTATCTTCAAATTTACAAGTCCATTTTTCTGGGTTTATGTGGAACTTCATAGAAAACTTAAAAATCAAAACTTAAAAATAAAAATCAAGGGGGACAGGTATGGTACTGAAGATTTAAAAAATATCTTCAAGACGTTTTCTTTTCCAAACAGTATTTATAGTAAGATGTTGGCTTTGAATTTTCTTATGCTTATGAAAGTAACTGAAAAAATTGTACATGATGATCAAGCTTCTGAATTAAGTAATTTCTCTTAGTTGAACAAGCATCTTCATGCTTCTTGACAGTTTGGTGATTTTTATTTTGGTTGAAAATAGTGAAAATAAAACCTTGTTTACAGTTTTTAGTAGAGCAGTGATTAAAGCTTCAATCTATATTAATGAAGCCCATTGGAATTATGTCTTCCTATTATGCTAAGTTTTGATAGCTTTTGCTTTTTGATAGGGCTTTTTCTTTATTCTTGAAACAGTATAGACAAGTCTGGCTTTGCTTCTCTGGAATTATTGTTTTGTATAAATATTGTATATTTCAAGGTGATGTTTCAAGTTACTAATATTTTATAAGTATGAAGATTGTAAGAATCATATAGCGTGACTAAGAATAACTTTGTTAATATGACTTTGTATATGATCTTTGAAACTATTGTATCTACAGCACTGACTTGTTTTCTTCAATATTAAGTGTGGTTAAAATACTCCATTCTCTTTGCTCATCCTTTTAATCCGTCTTGCTGACATTCCTTTGTCTTAGAAGCTATCTGTTAATGGTATTTCTTATTTGCAGTTTGGTACTTATTGAATGAAAAGTATCAATGTTGAAATTACAATATATATTTATACAGTATTGCTTTTAAATATGTTCTAGTTTCAGTAGCAATATTGTTTTTTCATTGTGGTGGTTATATTTATTTCTCAATTTGAATGTCCAAACCTTAATGAAGAATTTGGCTTTGGGAGCTTTGTCTCAAAGTGTTTCAAATCTGGAATATTTGAGTTTTTTTCTTTTCTTTCAGACTTTCCTGTCATTTCTAGTATATTAATTTGGTTTTATATTATGAGTTTTTTTGAGAGGATGTAATTTGTTATAATTACGTATCTTTGTATTTCTGTTTCCCAGTATTTTTGGTGGGTTGTCTAAGACCATAGGCTGCTGACTGTAAAGCAATTGATGTTTTTCTAAGAATTTTTTAGACTGTGCTCAATAATTCAGTAATGTGCCATTATTACCTATTTAATGTATTCTTGCCATTAAATTTTCATTTCCTTTTATACAGCTAAATGTCATCGAACACTAAACTATACCAGGTTTGTCTTGTGTTAAGATGAGTGATTCAACACTCTGCACTTGAAAGTCTAACCAAGCGTGTTAAAATTCATAAACTAAAATGAAAATATAGTTATTACTCCCGTCTTTGCCCTAGTATGAAACTATATAGGTAGATATGACTGTTTCAAAAAACAGATATTTATTAAGATCAATCGCATTGTTTTCTTCTTTTTGCCATCCTAAATGAACACGTGAAGCTAGCAAAAGAATAAAGCTTTCCTTTTACGATACTGTCTTTAATGAAGAAGAGAGGATTACTTAGAAAATATTTTTCCTAGAAGAAAAATTTATATATTTTTTTTCCATCATACTTTAAAGAACCGATTTTTAAATGACTGTGTAGATGACCTGAAATTAGAGCAGGAAAATCCAAATAAAATATTAGGCCTCCTTCCAATAAAATATATTTTAACCGTTGATGCTCTTGCATGTAGCTTGTTTAATGACATAGCCTTTTAAGTACTCAACAGGATCCAAACACCAAGGAGATGTTAGGAATAGAACATCTACCTGAATTTCTTCTCTTTTGCAAATTATGCAATTTATTGACTATTTTCAAAAAAATTGTGTTGGGGTTTAGTCTAATGTCAAAAATAAATGTTTTATACAAAGTCTCATTCCCCTAATTAGTTTTGGGGTTCTTTGCTTTTTTTTTTTTTTTTGCGGAGAGATAGGGATCTCAAAGATACTGTGTAATTACAAATGTGGTAGTAGGCAGAGTCTCAGATTAGAGACAGAAGTATGGGGAAAGTTTGAATCATGAGCTCTGATGTATTAAGAGTCAGAGAATCTGCATGGAAGACAGTCATTACAAATAAAAGCCACAGGGAGTCGGGCTGCATGATTTCTGTAGTTCAAGGAGTAACTCATATCTTTTTGTTAGGTTTTGATATGTACAGCATTTAATCAGCTACAATTCAGTATCGACAGAACTACTTTAATCATGTACTTGCTGTTTTCTTACAGTGATTTGTGACTTTATATCTTTTTGTGCATAGAAACATCCACAACAAAATAAAACGTCAGACTGAAACGTACTAGCTTTAAGGCAAAGTAGTATTTCCCTTTGCAGCTTGCACTGTTTCTATATATGCAAATAAATTGTTCTAAAAGTAGTTTTCCATATAGGGGAAAAAAAAAGCCACTTTTTTTTATTTAAAATGATTCTGGCAAACTTTTAATGATGACCGCTGGGGTGGAAATCACTGTTTCATTTCTACACTCTCTTCAATTAGTAATAAAAATATGTAATATACTGTGACCTTTTAACAATATCACTTCATGGAAATGAAAGCAATAGGTACTTCTTTCAATGTGGGAGAGGGCAAAAGAAGGTATGGAACAGAGAGAATGAATATAGACACCAGTCTGGTCAAATTCCTTGGTGTTTCATTTCCAACTGTACAACAATTCGTTGCATGTTTATCATTAGTACTTAAAGAATCCAGGTATTTTTTGTATCTCTGATTTAATATTGTTGAGAATTTCTGATTGAGTTTGAACTGATTTTAAGTGTGCATTTGTATTAGATATTTGTGTGTGTTGTGTTTTGTTCTGTGGTGCATTTGAGTAGCTTGCAAGTATCATCCAGATTTTTAATTCCATCAGAGCGGATGAATGTCTGGAAGTTCTTTAGAGAAGAATGTTTCTTCCTGTCCTGTTATATTTGCTCTTTCTTGCTAGCTTGGAACTAATGAGTTTTTGAGAATTTGTTTGTAAACCAACTTGAAAGACAGCGAATACTTACCCCTCAATGTCTTGTATAGCTCTGTCATCTTTGTACATTCGTAAGGTGTAAGTTCAGCTGTGACTAAATGATGTAGCTGTATTACCTATATTAAATATACAAGGGGGCATAAGTGCTTTTCACCTATGATAATGTATTCAATATAGTTTTTGAGCTAAACTACACTTCTAAACCAACAGGATCAAGGAAATTTTCTGCCTTCTTATGTTGGAATGTACTCATAAACAGTAACACATTAAAAAAAAAGTCATACTTGAAAGCAGGACAGTGCTAGCAAATTTTCTGATTCTATGAACTTTTGTACTGAGTTTTCTTTTCTTGTTTGTATTTTGCTGTTAGATTTAATTACACTTGAATCATTTTCCTTAACAAAACCTTACAGCTTTGCTGAGAGTGCCCGAGAACAGTATGAAAAACTGTCCAACATGCACAACAACATGACTAAATTGTACGAAAATTTGGGAGAATACTTTACATTTGATCCCAAAACAGTAAGCATAGAAGAATTCTTTGGTGATCTGAGCAACTTCAGAACTCTGTTTTTGGTAAGTAATGTCTGCAAAACATTATATATTCTTATTTCTCCTTTGGGTTCTTCCAAGTTTAACTCCTTCCTCTTCTTTCTTTCTAGAATTATACTTAACTTTTTGTTTTGTGCTGTGGCAGGGAATCAGTGTCCAGAATTATTTTGATTTTGATTACTTTGGTCACTGATAATTATCATTCTGTAGTCTGTTACTTGCAAACCCAACTGTCAATGTGAACAAAACATGGATAATTAAAAAATGTAATAAAAAATAAAAACCAAATTGCCTGTTGGCTGTCACATAACAAATAGACATGATAATGAAAAATGTGACAAAAAACATGTTAAAAACAAAACCTGAATGGACGTGTCTGCATTTACATTGTGTTGGAATCTGGCTGATGTCTTGATGCAGTGATGCTAAAGCTTAGACTTTCAAAATGTGCTCTGTATTTCTGACAGAATTCCTGATACTCACTTAGATGCTTATATTACTATTTCCAGTCAGACGGTATGGTTGATAATGGGGTTTGGCTTCTTTATGGAGGAATTTAAGAATTTTATTTAACACCTAAGTTTTTAAATGGGTTTAATGTCATCTTTGCTAGTGGCTGTCTGGAAGCCATAATCAGCTGCACCATAGGAAGTGTACAAGGAAAACAGATGCCTGGAATGTCGCATTGTGTCTCTAGACAATATTAACGTTGCTTGGAAATACCACTGTTTACCATGCAGCTGTCGCTCCCAGATCTCTCTATTGCCAGTATCTGGCTTAATTCATCCCTTAATCATAAGGAATTTCAGTTTCAGTGTGATGGATAGATAACTACTTTAAAACATAATTTTAGTGCTAAGTTTATTGTATTACAAAACTTTTACTACAATATATCTAACTGTTCATTTTAAATTGGCTAGAATTGTTCTTTTTTTTGGTGTAAGCAAATTACCAATTCTTTTATAATTAGTAAGTATGCCAACATATCTGCATGAAGATGTGTCAAGAACAGGAATAGTTTTCATAAGCTATTTCAATGCATTTTCATAAATCCAAAGCTTACATTTTCAAATATGGATGTCTAAATTTGGAAATCTACTCTATTGTAACTGCTTGAAACAGACTTCAAACTAGCAATATCCAAATACTGTGGTGAAAAATCTTTTTTCAAGTATGTATTTAAACAGCTATGAAGGTGATAGGGCAAATAGCCAGGTTTTCTAGAAAGCATATTAGAGTGAAAATACATCCAGTTGCTTAAATCCTTCTATATTTCTTTTTTTTGTTTTTTTTTTTTAATGCGTCAAGATCTGGCTGATGCCTTGTTGATCTTCAGTGGTTATAATTGAATTTGGAGTGACTGAGTAATAACGGGGGGGGGGGGTTGAGATGCTTAAGTATTTCAGTGGGTAAATGTGAGAAACTAAATATGAAGTGCTATAACTTTTCTTCTAACAAAGATGGAATATTTGTGTGGCTGTTCCAAATGACCTAAAAGCAGAAAAAAGAACTACTATGTGTTACAGTTGCAGATGAAATGTCAGTGATACAGGTTTAGAATGAGTTTCTGTCAGGAACTGTAAGAGTGAAGAGTGGAATTCAGGGGTGAGAGGTATTACTGACTTATATGTAATAGATCTTAATTTCACTGCAAAAAGCTCTACAGAACGCTAAAAAAATCATAGTAATAATGACTTGACTAGTGGCTCTTCCTCCTCAGGGTCCTGAACTTTGGACTGCATGATGTAGTCTTACTGATGCTTTTTTTCTTAATATATTACAATTTTGGTAACATTTGTTCTTTTCAATGTTTTTGAGTGGTTGTAACTGGGTGTTGCTAATTATTTTTGATAAGGAGATTGAATACAGTCTGGCTGACTACATTTTATCTGTGTTAATTGATTGCTAGTTATTTAAGGAGAGAATTCTCTGAGATTTATCTGTATACCTATACAGAGGGCAAATCTCTTTGAGTGTCGAGGTATAATAGTTGCATATTTTCTACATAAAATGTTGTATTCTGTAGAAATAAATAGTTATTCTGTCCTTTTGTATTTAATATGGTGGCTATAATATATATGATAATAATAGTTAAGACTTTACCTATGTCCATTATTTTGGCAACTTAAAGAACAAAGAGTCAACTGAAGAAAAATCTAGGATTAAACCCACTGGCTGTGAAGGAATTTCCGCAAAGCTTGTGGTACCAAAATTTCAAATGTATGAACATGCAATAAATCTTTTGCTGATATAAGTTCTACAATCTGCAAAGACAGAATTTGGGTTATTTTATGAGCTTTTTATTTTTATACTTCATTTACAATATCAACACTGTTATTGGCTGTATATGTCTAAATTCATGGGGTTGTGTGGGTTGGACTTCCAGAGATTAGCTAGTCCAACTATCTACTCCAAAGCAAGGTCAAGTTACAGCAGGTAGCATAAGGCCTTGTTCAGTCAAATTTTGACTCAAGGATGGAGACTCCATGACTTCTCTAGGTCCATTTTCCACAGTGATCATGCCTGTGGTGGGAGAATTGAAAAAAAGTTGGAACGTGAGAAATTTTACTTACTTATTGTCTCTCGTTCAATTGCTGCGCACCTCTGAGAAGTATCTAGATCTGTCTTCTGTATACCATCCCATTATGTAGATGCTATGTAGATAGCAATTAGGTCTCCCTAGAGCCTTCTCTTCTTACAGCAGAACAAACTCAGTTCTCACCTTCTGCTTGTCATGTGCTCCAGCTTCCTGACCGTCTTGATANTGCTGCGCACCTCTGAGAAGTATCTAGATCTGTCTTCTGTATACCATCCCATTATGTAGATGCTATGTAGATAGCAATTAGGTCTCCCTAGAGCCTTCTCTTTACAGCAGAACAAACTCAGTTCTCACCTTCTGCTTGTCATGTGCTCCAGCTTCCTGACCGTCTTGATATCATCTACTGGATGCACTCCAGTGTTGTACTGGATAGCCCATTCTGGGCACAGAACTCCTCCAGATGTGGTTTTACAAGTATCAGTAAAGTATAAGAATTGCCTCCTTCATCCTTTTACTGTACTTTTTACATAGCTGACTGTGCATTAGAACTTTTTTGCTGCAAAGGGACACTGCTACCTCTCATCCAACCAATAGTCCACAAGTAACTTCATTTTTCTGCACAGCAGCTTTCTGGGATTGCTTTTGCATTTTACATTAGTTAGATTTAGGGTTAAGTAATGTAATGCAAGCCTATACTATAGAAAACTAGATTGAGGGGGAGGGTCTTTTTTTGTTTTGTTTTGTTTTGTTTTTTGTTTTTTTGTTTAAAAATTATTTGTGAGAATACTGTCTGGAATGGGTTTCACTGCATCTCTAATACCTATACTTCAGTGATAATTGTTATTTGGCCTTGAATCATCATTGCTTTTTTAATTTGTTTTTCAAGTATTTTCTAATTTACCTCATTTAAATGAGGTCCTGTTTCAGAAACATTTAGTGAAATACTTTGATCACATGCTTCTAAATCTGGAATGTTCAGGTGGCTTTGAATATTTGCACATTAAATGCAATATGACTTGAGAGGAAGGAAGCATATTACATCACTGAAGAATTTTAATTTGCATTGAGAATAAATTTCTCTTCTGTATGAATGCTATTCACTTATAACAAGGCTCCAGATACCCAATTCTCACTGTTTTAGGAAGCTGATAAAAATGAGGGCATTTCTAACTTTATTTTTAATCACTGAAATAGCTGTAGCAATCAGAGTAATGAAGGTGTTGAGACTGCTTGTGCAAACTGGTATTAATTATTATTCCCAATTTACACATAATCCTCTGGTTAATGCTGTATACATGTATACACATCTTCTGTGAATACTCCTCCATGGATATGGAGAAGTGGTGTAAATTCTGTAAACTACACAGATAGTTTATACTATGAAATGTTATATGAGTTTTATTTGCCAGAATGTCCTTTACTTTATTCTTTATGAGTACAGAAATACCTGCTTTCTTCTGATTACTAGACCATACTCAAAGCAGACAGCAAACTTGTCTTGACATTTTTTCTCCCTTTTTTTCTTTTATTGGAGGGGAGGAGGCTATTGTGTATGTGTGTTTGATCCAACTGAAACACCCTTTGAGCATCAAATCTAGCAGAAAAGGATTTACTTTGAGCAAGTAGTTGTATATTTTCAGTAGATTGCAGCTACTGTGTATTTTTTCCAATGTAATCCATCTTTACTAAATCAGTTTTAATGGACTTCTCCTTTTTAAAATTCAGATACAACTATTAGCTATACACAAATCAAGAGAAAGGCATCCTTCTGGTAGGCACTATGTAGTCACACACTAGTGGTCACTTCCTTGTTGCTGAGGATCACAGTAACCTCACGTATATTTTCATAATCTTTGGTATAAGGTTGTCATGTTCTAATAATATCTCCACAACACCTTCATCTTGTGGTATAAATACAGTCAACAAATTAATGCGTTGCAAAACATAATTGTCTTATTACCTGATTACCTAACTGATGTAAAGTGCCTTCTGTGTTAAGGGGAAAGAGTTAGAGATACAAACTTGTGTTATACCTGCTTGCAAAGATTGGAATCTACCAAGGATTTCAGGAACTGAGTACCTTCCTGCTTCTGGAGTTTCAAAACAGCTATATATGCCACCTCTTCTTAGGATATTTGTATGATATTTGTTTTACTTAATATTAACAAACTGCAATAAAATTTTTTTTTAGGGTGGAAGATTATCCTAAAGACTAAATCTCTGAATTCAGTTTACTAAGACAGAACTATCAGGTTCTGTATTCTGGTTTGGAATATTAGACTTGCATTCCAAATAGAAAAGACAGACAACAAGTAATCTTTCCAAGCTTCTAAAAAAGTGGGGCTAATTTCTCGTGTTGCTTTATAATTTTGGGAAGCAGACAGTAATCTACTAAGGTACTGTTTTAATGCTATATCTGTTGGTCCAAGTAGTTAATTATCTGTGTGATGCTAAGGTCTTTAAAAGTTTTTATCTGTCCTATCTTCTAAGCCTCTTTAAATATTAAATATTACAGCTTCAATATGAAAAAAGTGAGATCTGAGACTTACATAGCTCAAGGAGAAGCCTTCTCTTCTTTAGCATCATTTGTGCTTTAGTCAAATTGACTTGTTCGGATGTATACAGTGGTTGTAGTAATTGTAATTAGGTCCTTTGAGAATTTCCTGACTTATTTTATCCACTAGAGCAGAACCTTGTAGACTTTAGTGGCATAAAGATTCTTGTTTAAGGATTTAATTTTTTCCAGATGCTTGAAGAAGGCTTAGTGCAAGCATTAGAAGTTCACAGTACAATAATTTTATTTTCTATATGGAAAATTATTTTAAAGAATTAAGATTTTTGGCAACATTTTGATAGCTGTGAGAAGTTTCTCAAAAAGAGAAAGACATTTGATTTAAGGACAAAAACAATAAATCACTGAAACTCAATCTGTGGAATTTACTGTAAAAAGTCATAACCACTGATGAGAACTGAGGAGCAATCAGAGAAGACTGAGGATATACAGCATCTCCAAATATTCTCTAGAGCATGCATACTTAAGTCAGTTTCAAACCAGAGTAATGGCTGTGTGCTGCTTCTTTTTTTTTTCCATTTTTGGTAAATGGCTGAAGTACAATTCCAGATATTTTTTAAATATTGATGACTTGTTTCTTCTTGTTTGTCATTCTCTTGTGTTATTGCTTGTACCACAGCTGCTAACAATTTTAACTTAGAAGTTCAAGAGTTCTTAAGATTGCTTCTTTTGCTTTTGTTGCCAACATTTCTGGTGTGAACATTTATGAGGATAAGACATACCATAGAATCATAAGGTAGTTTAGGGTGGACGGACATACTAGAAAGTCATCGAGTCTGACATCCTGCTCAAAGCAGGGCTAGTGCAGAACTTAATTCAAGCTGCATGGGACCATGTCCAACTGAGTTTCGATTATCTCCATGAGTTAAGATACCTTGTCTGTGGGAAACTGTGTTGATAGCTTTGCATAAAGCCAAGGTAAACAACATGAATTGCCTCCTCCTCATCCACAGTGCCAGTCATTTCTTTATAGAAGGCGGTCAGGTTGGTCAGGCAGACTTTGTACCTGCTAAGTCCATTCTTGCTGTTCCCTGTCAGCTTCTTGTCCTTTGTGTAACAGGAAATGGCTTCCAGAAGGAATAGCTCTGTGATCTTCCTGAAAACAGAAGTGATGTATGACTAGTATGTAGTTCACCAAGTGTTCCTCGCTCTGTTGAAGATAAGCATAACACATGCCTTTTGTAGGCACTGGGGATGTCCTGTGAGTCCCACAACTTTTTGATGAAGTAGGGGCCTTGCAGTGACATCAGTCAGCTGCCCCAGTAGCCTGTGGGACGGTGATGGTAAAGGTTGAGATGAAGAAGGCACTGAGTACCTGAGCCTCCGAGTTTCCATGCTTCTTTCAGCAGCAGACCTATCTATTCTTTAATCTTCCTTCATCAGCCTTTGTAGTTATAAAAGCCCTTCTCATTGTCTTTCACATCACTTGCCAATTTTATCTCCCACTGGTCTTTGGCTTTCTTAATTCTTTCCCTCCCTGTGCAATAATGCTGTGTTTCTCTTGGGTAGCGTAGCCACGCTTCTAGATTTCAACATCTCTGCTTTACATCAGAGTTACATCAGGAGTTCCCCGTTCAGCCAAACTGACCCTGGCCAAACCTCCTCAGCTTCCTGCGTGACAGGATGGGTGATTTTAGTGCTTTGAGAAAGTTTTCCTTGAAGATGAGTTATATTCTGTGATTCTGTTTTAATGTTTTAATTGAAACTACAGCATATATAGTTGTAGATGATTTGCCTTTGAGAGCACTTAGAATTCAACACAGCCCTTCAAAAAATCTTGACGTGTCTTCTGGTAGCTTTGTGCAACAGCTTTAACCTCTGTTTCCCTTTGCTTAACCTGTGATTCTGTGTATAATTTTGCTATGTAAAAGTATACTGACTAAATAAATTACTGGCTGTCTTTGTAATGACATTTTTTCTTTCTCTTCTTTCATTTGCAACTGCAGATAAGATTATCTTATGCTATATAACCATGAAATTCAGCTAGTGTATTTGAAAAAGATGAAATATATATCAACGTCTTTCAATTATTTTAGGTTCATCTTTAATCAGAAATATGTTCTGAAAGGCACGTCCTGTGGTCACAGAGAATTGTGTGTATGTATATGCATATATACTTATCTATATACATATATCATGCAACAAACATACATTTACATATGTTTTTCTTGTAATGCTCATATCAAGCTACTTTAATGTTAAGAAAATAAAAACATCTGGTCTTTTGAAAACATCTTAGACTGTGCTGATCACTTGGAGAAGTGTTATACATTAAATAGCAAATAATGCCAGTTCTTGATTTCTTGAAATAAACAATATATGTATGAATCATCTTAATTATTTCTTTTGCAAGTTGGAGAGAAACAGTAGTTACTAAATGCACCTCCAAAAGTTCTAAGCATTTAGAAGTTGTTAAGCTGAATGTCAAGTTGTAGAGCATATCAGAAAAAAAGTTCTGGAACAGTCAGTGTTGCTTTTTCATCTTTCATTCTTCTGATCAAAGTATATCAGCAATACAGTGATAATCATTTTGGTCCAGCAGTTTCTCTTCACAAATTATTTTCCAACCAAATTTTCTGTATAAATAAATTGTTATTCTGTTATCCTTAAACAGCAGCAGAAAAAGAAGTTACAAGGAGGCAGTGTAGGCAGGTACAGTAGCTGACCTTTCTCAGTTTTTGAGACATACTGACTGCCACTGCATTGTTTTCTACACTTGGAGAAGGGATGGGAGGGGTAGAGTTGAGTTGTTTTTAGAGAAATAGACATTGGCTTATTGAATAGAAATTGACTTATGAACATTTTCTTTTTCATTTTTTATATGTTTGAAACTTCCCACACAGTGTTTCCAGTCAAGTACCAAATTAATCTCTCATACCTAGTTTTTATCAGTATCTGTCTAGCTTTGTGTGAGAGAAAGTAAATAATTTTTGCAATCTTCTGTGATGTTAGGAGAAGAAAAAGGCACTGCATAGTTAGGAATTCACAGTTAAAACTGCAAAACTGTCTATCATATGGTTGCAAATAGCCATATAAACTTAGAGCACCTCTGACTTACCTAACCAAATATTCCTTATGAGCCATTTCAATTCATCAAGCTGCAGTATAGTGAATCAATCTAGAGATGCAGATAGAAGAAACAGAGTTGTTTTATTTATGTATGCTATATCTGCTCCCTTTTTATCTCTAGGCTTTTCTACCCTTTTGGCAGGAAACAAAATTAGAGCCAAGGGTGTAGTGTGAGGACCAAACAAAATTTGCATCGCTTTACCTCAGAAATCCTCTTTACCTCTTACAGTTGGAAATCCTGCCTCTCTTGGTCTTTACGTGGCTGTGCTGCTTCTTGTTCAGTCTCTTCTTTTCTCTAAGATTAGGTAGAATGTTTAAACCTTAGAAGTGAGCTTTTAACTAGATTTTTCCTGGTACTTCTGTGTCACCTCTGCCTAGATTTATTTCTTTGATTTAGTACTTAGATACATCTTCATAAACTCATTGTACTCAAGGAGTATCACAAGAACTGAGTAAAGCACTTGAGCATCAGGACTTTCCTTTGCTAATGAAACACGATTCAAAATCAAGCTAGGATGGGGGGAGGGGAGGAAATTATGTATATTCTTCTCTGTCAGAGCTGATGGTTACAGGGAAATTGAATCAAAAATAGCAATATATTTTTTTCTTCTTTACAGGTAAAATAGTAGATCCACAGAATAAAAATATGCCTTTCATATTCAGGACTTTTTTGAAGAAATATTTTTTAGATAATATTGATTTAGTCCTTCCTTTCAGTGAAAGTAAATACAAATTTCTGTTGTCCTTGATTTGCAGCATAACCTTGGGACAACTGCAACTTGATACATTTAGTTTGGTTTAGTTTTCAGGCTCTTATCAAATAATGATTAATCAGTTGCCTGAAGCAAGATGCCTGTTCTTTTCTGTTTGGGTTCTTTACTTTAACCTGCTGTCTCATGATCTTTATATCAAATGATCTGAAATATTTTTAATCTGTCACTTTCTGGATGTTTGTTTCTGTTGGTGCTAGAGTATTTAAAAATATCCACCAAATCTGCCATGCCTCCATTTCAAAATACGCATAAATTTCCTTTTAATCAGGTTATGTGATTTACGGAAGGTGTATGAAATATATACTTTAACATTGGATGGGGAATTTTTGTTTTTCCTGCATAGCTCTTAAATCTTTAAAAAAATTTTTTTTGAAGTCTATAAAAATAGGGTAAAATTTGAGGAGGTAAAAATAAATTTGAAGAGGTAAAAACTGGCATTTATAGATATAGTTATAAAATGCAAAGAAGCTTCTTCCTTCAGTGAAGGGATATTTTTGATATCTGGTGGACTGTTTTATCAGTGGTGACTGCTTCCCTCTCCTAAAAAATGTTAGTGTAAGTGCAGTTTTCTGAATAAGGAAATCTTTTAGTTACATTATAATTGTACTTAAAGAGAAAGGGTTGTATTCTAGTATAGGTAAATATTTAAGCAGTTATTAGCAGCTCATCAGTTGACAGTATGAGAGATGGCTGCTTGTAAAAGACCGTTGAGGTAAACTGCCTTTTTGTATCAGCAGTGACTGTTGATTCAGTGATGATTAGTGAGTAGCTGGGATATTTTACAGTAACCCTGTAATATGAGATCCAGAAAACGGAACTCTAAAAAGTGGAATGACATTAAATGATTGGTAAGCTGACACTTTTTATTGGGCCACAAGTATTCTGGTCTTTCAAGGTTTTATAAGATGTATGCCCTGTAACAGGCAGGAAACAAAACATCTGTTATGTTGCTTTCATATGAAAAATCTTTTTCATCACAGTGGATTCAGCAACTAGAGTATAGATTTCCTTGTAAGCCCTTTTCTTCCTTCTAGTATTTGTTTACTTATAATGTGCTTCAAAGCAAATTTTAAGCTGTACGATGTAGGAACTTTTTTTCTGTGGCTTTTTTGAAGTGTCCCTTGAATACAGTAGGACATTGGCTACAATAATGTAAGTCAATGAATATACAATACATAGATTAATACATAATCATGTATTTTATTATGAAAGCCAATACATAAAATCAATCTGAATTCTCAGGTTGTGAACTAATAAATTGAGTTTGTAATTCAGGAATGGCTTAAAAGAAAGGATGCGTTTATTC
The DNA here is from genome assembly GCA_013399115.1 of Anseranas semipalmata. Lineage (NCBI taxonomy): Eukaryota > Metazoa > Chordata > Aves > Anseriformes > Anseranatidae > Anseranas > Anseranas semipalmata. The sequence continues at coordinate 2,479,055 of VXAA01007452.1, forward strand.
TCCCTGGTTATTTTTCCGGAAATACAGTTTCTCCGTTCTGTTTAAAAAAAAAAAAAAAAAAAACAGTTCCTGGAAGACAACTTCTTTCTTTTAGGTAAAAGAAAGCTATGAAAATATAAACAATAATCAACAAGAAGTACTTTCTGCAGCAGAGTTTCCCACAAGGCAATATCAAAATTGAAACGTTGTCTCTATTAACAGGCACTATGCAGCAAGCCCTTGCTGCCCTCCTCAAAACAAAAAAGCAGCCAAACAAGAAGAAACACCCAAAGACCCTTTTGTAAGGTCTCTTATTTCTCATCTGAGTATACATCCAACTTGTGCGTATGAGAACTTTAATTTTTCTTAACATGATAAATCAGGAATTGGGTGTAGGCTGAGTTTATAAGTAATGGAATTAGAGGCAAAAGGATTCACATACAAGTGGTAACTCATTGACTTTATTAACAGGCTGTAAGTACTGCTAGCTAAGTGGCTACCCTGTTTATGACATAGAAGGTAAAGATGACATTTCTCTTAAAAGATATTAAAAATAATAATAAAAAATTAAACTGAATTTAATGTACACTGCATTTGCAAGCACTTAAAGGCAAACAAGTGTAGGAATAACTGGCAACATAGATGGGATTGGGATTTGCTTCTGGCAAGTCTAACTTGCTTCCGTGGCAGTGTGGTAGGCCTTGTGGATGGGAAAAGTAAATAGATGTCATATTTTATGGTAGTGAGGCCCTTGGTTAATTTTTTTCAGATGTAATATAGGAAAATATGGTCTAGAAGAAACTGAAGTTAGGCTTCCTAAATCTTGAAAAGATATAGGATTAAAACCTTTTTTTTTTTAAGCTTTTTCTTTTTGATAGTTTTAAGCTGCCTACCCAGTCAGTGCTGATTGCAGTAAGTGTAATTAAGTCATCTCATTATTCCTTAGCATTATCTTGGAAGCTTATAAAATTTAAATGAGGATTTTAAATCCTTATTCCACTCTGAAAACCAGGCATAGTTTAGGATTTTGAGTATCACAATACTTAAGTTGTGAATCTAACAGATTCACAGATGTTGAAGAAGTCTTGTAAACAATAGACTTTACTACCTGTTCTAAGTGACTCCTTTTGACAAGATTCTAAGCCTAAGAGAGACCCTTCCACAGAAGATGCCTGCAGTCTGCAGGTGCTTATATCTGCACCTATCACATTGTTAGCTAAAAAGCTGTCTTCGGGTCTTGGGTTAGTAGAAATCTGATCTGTTTTTAAAGTCTCCACAAGGGCTCGTCATCTAGTCTCAGGCTCATCATTCTGCTTGCTCATATATCATATTACGATAATAATTTGATAATTTGAACCCCCCATTTGTCTTAATTGTCATTTGATTGATCACTGTTACTAAATCTTCAATTAGCTTGTTGATGTTGTAGTAAATTAGCGTATTTCCCGAAGTTTATATTTACTTATGTATAGAAAATTCCAGAGCAAGCTAATAGAATTGGATTATTCTGTCAAAATGTAATAGGAAGCATGAAGTGGAAGGAATGAGAAGCCTCAGGAAAAAAACTGCAGATGAGTAAGTGTATCCCTGTAATGTTGTGGGTTTTTTTTTTTCAGTTTTTTCATTTCTTAAGAGTGTATTGGTATATATCCTCTCAAATACTTTCCTCTGATAGTCCATCAGCCTTCTCTTGAAGGAAGCATGTAAAAGATTTCAAACCCATGCAGTTTTATTTTGGTGGTGTTTTGGTGTAGTACAGTGTAGTAATTCTCACAGTCTCTGTTAAAATTTGAGAATTCCTGGCCAAAAACTTTGAATCCTTTCAACACGTATTTAAGATCCTGATGTATGGGAAAAAAAACACCCTTTTTCCACGTGATTTAGACACTTGTAGAACCTGTAGGAACACATTTTGCAGATTCACCTTGAAATAAGGGGTTTTTTAGTTTAAAAAAAAAAAAAAAAGGCTGCCCTTGCATAATGGTGCAAAGCTTCATGTGCTGACCTATTGATTCATCTCTTTCTTGACCCCAAAAGATCTGTTTTTGAATTAATAATTTATCTGATGTGGTCCTTGGTTCCTCTGCTCAGAGTGCACCCAAAAACAAATTTATTTTTTTTCATTTCTGTAATGGCAATAATGCACATTTGTTAGTGTTTAAGTAGGTACTACTGTCTCTTTCAGTAATAACCTGAACTAGGCATGCATGTTTATTCTGGTATCAAAATATTGAATTAAACGAGTTATTAAAACTGTCCCAAATAGGCCCACTTGAAGTCTATTTAGTAATTATTGGAAAGTGTATTGTTGAGTAATTAAGACTTAAAATATTGTTTTTAATTGTTAGCCTTAAACTTGATTCAGTAAACACTGAAGGACTCTACCTTACACTGCTATACAGTTCTAAGTATATTAGAATGCAATATTGCTGATTAGCCAGGGGCGAAACCCTCCTCCCCACCTTGCATATACAACAGCAGCTACACCTGCAGAAGTCTTACTCTGTAATGGCATCTGTAGGGTGCGAGAAGACGTTGTAACAATAAACTAGTATAGATCTCTCCCTCCCTTGTCCGTAAACCCTGATTTCTCTGGTAAAGAGCTGCCTGGTGCCAGCAAGACAGGCAAATACTGGATCTAGATGCACCTGACAGCCGTAACAATTAAGTAGCAGCTGCAAGCAAGTGGACTGTACTTAATGAGCAATACAAGGTGGTGCGCACATTTACATATGTTAATTTATGTGCTGCATAAGGTGTAGTAAGCCAGGCAGCAGGTGGCTCTGCTCGGGGCAGTGCTCCCTGCATGCCTTGGCTTGGCCCTTGTCCCCAGCCACGTCTGTGGCATTGTGTTGGGGCCCCACTGTGGAATGGCAGTGCCTTTGAGTGAATGCCAGTGCTTCTGATAATGCTGGCCTCAGTCCTGGGTGATCTTGACCTGCAGTGACAGTGTCCCAAAGATGTTTCATGTCAGATGTAATGACTGTGATGCATGTACCACGGGGCAGTATCCTAAACAATCTTTTCTACTTGCTGTTTCGTAGCCACCTATCAGGAAGTTCAGTATTTCTGTTCTTGTTTAATTCTAGGTCGCTGCATCTCTTTTGCATTATTGTCATAAGGATAACAATGTACTTGAATGTTACCTATCCATGAAAGATCTTTTTTTTTTTCCACATGTGAACACATTGAGCAATCTGCTGTATCTTAACTCTCTATTTCTGTAGATGATTTTCCTGTTAATCAGAGTTCACTGTTCCTACTGAGTTATGATGGATTTTTTCTTCTTGGAACTTGGAGATCACATGTTTTGCTGGTACAAGGCAAATATAGGAAAGGCCTGAGGGATCTGCAAGAATTTTTTTTTAAAAAAGCAAATCCAAACAAACAAACAAACAAAACCATGTTGCTGCTGAATAAAATGGAATTTTTCAGTCACCATAAATGCAAAGCAATTTCAGTTTTCATTCTTCTGATTATCTAATAATGTGTATAAATAGTATAGTAAATTATGTTCTCATTAAGATTTCTGACAGTGCTTAAAATGTTGAGTGTCAGTTCCTGTTTATTTTTTCATGTATGAGACATAAATGCAGTATCTGTGCAAACAAGGTTATTGTTGTTGTTTTTTCGAGTCCTCAGTATGTAGACTCCCATGTTCATTTTATCTAATGCAGGAGGCATTAAAAGAAAACAACAAAAGAAGAGAAATGGAAGAGAAAATGAAGAGAGCCAAACTGGCAAAAGAAAAGGCTGAACGAGAGAAACTGGAGAGACAGAAGAAGAAACAGCAGTTGATTGATATGAACAAAGGTAAGGCATCATTTTTAGTAGAGAGATTTGTTTAAAAAAAAAAAGTAACAAACTGAGGACTATTCCAGGTCAATATGAAAAATACTTGCTGTCTGTTTTGCAAGCAGAAAAAAAGGTTAACTTTTTCAGTGAAAACTCTGTTTTGTTTTGGCCTACCTGATCTTGCAATTCTGCATTTGTCATTTAATATGTACAATGTTCCTTTCAAGCCATTTTGCTGTGAATTATTGCCTTGTTTTCCTTTGTTGCAGTTAATTGATTTTTTTCATATGGATTTACTTCCAAGTAGTAGTATCTTACTTGCTTTGTTGTTAATTTCACTCTGTAAACATCTTTATAATCAAGATACTGTGGCAATTAACGTCTTCCTTTTTGGTCTTGGAGGATCCATGTTATAATGGATGTTATCCCAACAGTCCTATTATGAGCTGGAAAATCTGGTTGAGTTCAGGGCGTAAGTATAGAATGACATTTCAGCATGATAAAAAGCAAAGTGTTGAGCTTGTCAGCTCTGAGAAGATTGTATTCTGCATGAGGCCACCCTAACAGAGAGAAAAGTAAGAAAGCAGGAGCAATCAGGTGGTCCTGATATTGATACTTTGCGGGTTTCCACAAAGTTGTAAAATACAGGCTTTATTCCTCATGTCTTTGACTCCAGAAGGCAAGCAGAGGTGGTAAAACTGCAGGTTGGACTGTACAAGAGATTATTTTAGGCTGCTATTTTTTTGTTCCATTTACATGCATTTGTGTGCCATTTTGAAACTGCTAATCTATTACAGCTGTAAAACAGTGTTCAGGACTACATCTTGTCCTTTTTATACACTGAACAGTCTGGCAGGTGCATACTCAGGGAAAAATACTGTTTATTTTTGGGTATGGTGTCTGTAAAACGTCAGCATATAGAAAAATGGGAAACACTGGAGAAATACTAGGCCAGGCAAACAGACCCACTCCAACACTTGCAAAGAAGGCTGTGGAGGTGAACACAATCTAAATTACGGAAGGACAAGATTCTGGCATGTAATGCTTGTGCTATTGTATGATGTCACATGTATTTAGAATGCCAGTATTTCTTGCAAAACAGTAAACTTCCCATGACTGTAGACCTGCGTGTTGACAGCTAGCCCTTATGGAATGTTAGGCCACCAACCTCCCCTTCCTGTTTGGCTACCATGATTCTCTACAATCTCTATTTCTGGTAGGCTTAATCTTCAGTCTGTGGTTTAAATGAACATGTGCTAAGGTGGCCTATGGAGAACTAGTAAAAACATGGGTCTCGTAGATGCAGTACTGAGAACAGTTTGTTCCCCAAGTCCCTTTCTCCGTCCCCGTGCTCTGCAAAGAGCAATGACAATCCTAAGATGTTCTGTCACCAGAACATTTTGGCTTTTAGAACTACAGGGGCATTCCTAGCACTTCTTCTACCTGTAATCTCTTCTATGCATTACAAGAGAAAATACATCCAGCTCACAGCACACAAAATTATCTGAAGTTTTCTGCAAGATAAATAGCTGTCTTCAATTCTGTGGTACATTTTGAAACCTACTCTGGGACCTATATGCAGGTTTTTTTACACTAATTAGCTATTTGCATTGAACCATTAATTCATTTTTGTTTTTAACTGAAATTCTTACAGTTACAGGTATGCAGTTACAGCAACATCATATCTTAAATATAACCTACTTAAGCATTACTTTGTCAGACAGAGTCATATTTGCAATGATTTCAGGAGGTTATGCTGTTTTATCTTTACTGACATACGTATACGAAGTGTCATAGCTTTGTGCTTTTTTGTGCTCAGAAATTCCATATTTTTAATTTGGTGAAATTGAGAACCACAAAAATCGTCAAAACTAAAAGTGGACACAGGGAGGATAAATTTTATTTACTAGTGAATATTCTTTCTGTGCTCTCTTCATGTGCTACTAACAAATCATATATTAGATTCTCTGTTGTATTTCCTGATTGTGACCCTGATTTTATTTCCCAAGTGTTGGGAACAAAAAAAACCAACTTGATTTGCATTCTGAATTTCAGGTACAGTGATGGAAAAATTATTTATGTGGGAATCTTAAAAATTCTCCATGTTTGTACACATCACTTTACCACAAAGCTTTGCTGTTCTTTTTATTGTTTTCTGTTGTTTGTAACGTGACTTCCCTAAGGCTGGTTTGAGGTGTTTTCTGCAGTGGTACCACAAATTCTATTATGTTTGGCCATGCTTGAAATGGCAGTGATACCACGTGGAATATACTCCAGGATAAGTTTCAGTGAACTATTGCTTTGTATATCTGACAAACTAAATTTCAAACAATATAGAGATTTTTCTAATAATTTCAGCTTAACTATAAACAGAAATATAAGGTTTAAGTACTGGTGATTTGTAAATTTTTTGTATTGTAAAAATTAGTCATGAAGGAGATACCTAATGACACTTCTCTGATTCATTGTTTTTGGCTAGTCTTTAATGTCTGTTACCTGGCCAGACAAAACCACCTTCTAATATAGACAGGCACTTTTTTGTGAGTGGGGTGAGAAAATCCTAAAAATCCCTCTATCACTCTTCCCTCTACTAATGCTTGAAGGCATACTGAGAGAGGTTAGTTTAAACTACCACTGAAGATATTGTATGTTAACATGTTTTACTAGCTGTTGAAAAGGATGAGAAGTCTGCTTGGATAATATTGTCAGTTAATTGGTCTGTGTTTAGGGGCTATCGCTATCTGATCAAGATTACACCTTTGTAAGTTGCTTCAGCTCAGTCAGTGAGAGCATACCTGTCTACAGGTATGCTTATGCAGATGCAACTTTTTTTTTGTGGCCACTGGAGCATCCAGATCAGAATTAATTGATTTTCTGTTTCTTGGTGTGAGAGAGCAGAAAACTGCAGTGTGGCCAGAATCAGGAACTGTCCTGTGTAATTCCTACCTATGAAAATAACTTCAGAGTTGCCAATATTTTAAAGACCAGATTACTGAATTTGCTAGTGTTTTCTGCTTTATGAAGTGCCTAGTTTAATTGAGATGCCATAACAACCAGTTGACATAGTACTTACATAAATGCTATTAAATATTCCAAAATATGTAAAGAGAAATGTAAAAATATAGCTCCCAACTCCACATAAGCTTCAAAGTGATTTATACTGGACAACATAAAAAATTTAAGTGATTCTAAATCTTAAGACATCCACATTTCCAAGGATAGGTATTTCGTACAAAACCCCAAATGGACTGACAGTTGACAAAATCAACATATATGTTCCAAAAAAAAAAAAATCACAATAAGAACTTACCCAACATGTACACTTCTCTTTGCTTCAATAAAACTTGGTTATATGAATGTGTATTATTTTTTATAAATAGGCACAGTAATAGATACAGAAAGGTTAAGTGGGTTCTCAATTAATCAAACATTAAATGACACTAAGATCTGAGGGTGGAAAGGCCTTGCAGAGAGATCTGGACAGATTGGAGAGCTGGGCAATCACCAACCGCATGAAGTTGAATAAGAGCAAGTGCTGCGTCCTGCACCTGGGACGGGGCAACCCTGGCTATACGTACAGACTGGGCAATGAGACGCTGGAGAGCAGCCCCGCAGAGAGGGATCTGGGGGTTGTGGTTGACAGCAAGTTGAATATGAGCCAGCAGTGTGCCCTGGCAGCCAGGAGGGCCAACCCTATCCAGGGGTGCATCNTAGAGGGGAAGACATACGAGGAGCGGCTGAGGTCACTTGGCCTGTTCAGCCTGGAGAAGAGGAGGCTGAGGGGAGACCTCATCGCAGTCTACAACTTCCTTGCGAGGGGGAGCGGAGGGCCAGGCGCCGACCTATTCTCCTTAATCACCAGTGATAGAACCCGCAGCAATGGTGTCAAGCTGAGGCAGGGGACGTTTAGGTTGGACATTAGGAAGAGGTTCTTCACTGAGAGGGTGGTTGCACACTGGAACAGGCTCCCCAGCGAAGTAGTCACTGCACCAAGCCTGTCTGAATTTAAGAGGCGTTTGGACTGTGCACTTAGTCACATAGTCTAAAATGTTGGGTAGACCTGTGCAGTGCCAGGAGTTGGACTCAACGATACTTATGGGTCCCTTCCAACTCGGGATATTCTATGATTCTGTGATCTTTTCAACCTATGATTTATTTTGAAGTCATTTCTGTTGAAAGTTGCTTCTTCAGTTGAAGTCAGTGGATTTGGCATTATTTGGAATACAAGTGTCCATACAAATGAGCTGTTTTTAACAGAAAAGATGGTGTAGTGTTTTGAGTCAAAGATAGCTTTTGTAAGTCTTTTCTATCAAGACAGTATTCATGTACAAGGTATTATTTAGTGCTCAGCTTATGAAATACCTCGAAATTTCCGAGAAATATTTTCAGAATTTAACACCATTCTTTCCTATCTGTGACATGCTCAAGCATTTTTGAGGAAGATACTAATATCCACCTCAAAGTGGATGATTCCTGATTAAAAATTGTGATTCGAAGAATCTATTATCAAAATTGTTAGTTGGTTGAATTTGGCTGAGAAGTAAAATTGAATATTGTCATGGAATTCCACTTTTATTTGCATTAATGTTTTTCAGAATAAATTTTTAAGTGTTCTTAGTGAAAAAGTATATTACATGTTTTGCTGATTCAAAACTACACCTTAAAACAATTTACAGCAAGACCTGCTGTTAATAGTAAAACCTCCATTTTAAAAATTCATGCTATTATATACTTCCCATTATGAAGAGTCTGAACATCTCACACTTTGGTTTGTGGCACAATAAATCTGTGATGTAATCAGAGCCACAGCAAGACATTCTGGCAACAGTTATACTTGGTTATTTCTAGACAATATTTGGATGTTCAGCTTCATCTCCTTAGTTGCAGCTGTAGAGCTTGGAAGTATTTGTTCTTTTCTGGTATTCTTTTCACTCTGCTATTATTGATGCATCTGTTCATTATGTTTCCTGGTCTACCAAGGTACTTTGTATGGTTGTTTTGCTGCTAAAATATGGTGGTATAGAAATACTTAAGTGACTTACCCACGCACCTACAAATTCCAAATTTCACAGTCTAAATCATGAACCATTCTTTCTCGTTACAGGAGAGGAATTCTGTAGGAAAAGAGGTTAATAGTATCTTCTTTTTCTTCTTTTCTTTAGGACCTACCAGTTCTATGAAAAGAAAACGTTCTTTATGGTTATTTTTTCAGCAGCATTTTATATTTTTTGAGGGCTGTAGCAGACTGGCCTATATGTTTATACATAGCCTTTCATGACTTCCATCTGATTTAACATCTGCAAAATTCCTGCAGCATTGCTTCCACGTGTGTATCTGAACAAGAGAGGGAAAAAGAACTGAAGGCAGCTTTCTAGGAGCTGAAAAACATATAACAGCAATTCTGATGCAAATGTTATTCAATCAGAAACAGTTTTGTTCTTCATTATATCTGATTACCATGGTGATTAAAATCACTTTTTAACTGCCAGTATTGGGATAAAAGATAGAATGAACTTGCTCAGTCCCAATTAGTATTGAATTAATTGTTTGAAGACACATTAACGTCCTCCCCTAATGCATATGAAGATAATGGGAGTGAAGTTCTATGCTAGTGGTTGATGGATATTCCTACTTTCTGTTTTCAAATACTCTTTGATAAGAATTCGTATGCCATGTATTCAAACTACTATGTACTGGTATTGGAAATAATTCAGTTGTGTTTCCTTGAACAGTTGTACTTGCATTGACTATCACAGGATGCAATAAGAAGGTTACACCTGTTTTTTTTACCGACTGTGTGCTTTCTTAATTGCTGTGTGTTCTTTCTATGTCTTTTAGCATAAACAGAAATCCATACTAAGTTTGTTATGAGATGCATGTTATCTTGTGTGTATCTTAGCTTTAATCCTTTGAGTTTATGTATTGGCTAGTGATTGCATGAGGTACTTGGAGCAGTAAAACGTGAGGGATCTTTACATTCTATTAATTATTGGTTTATGGTGCTAGATGCCAATGAGATGAGTGTTAGAATTCCTTTGGGAAGTCATTATGTTTCATACTGATGTTGATGGTCTGTTTTGAATATGCTACATTCTTCCTGAAATGTAATCTTCACAGAAGGAAAAATAAATAAATGGAGATTTACATTATGCTTAACAATATCTGTAGAACCCCGATGAGGTTTGATATTTTCTTCTCCAATTACATGAGTTGCTCAAAATTTTTAAGTCATGTTTATGCAGGCTTTTGAAGCCACATAGAAAATGGGGGAAGAATCAAAACTACTGTCCATGTTGTTATTAATATGGATCAAAACCAACTTGAGAGATGCAAATAGATGTGAGCATGGACTGGCAGACAAAAAGAAATTAGAAATCAAAATTTAATCTCAAATTAAAAAAAAATGCTTAATGGAAGACTTTTGTGTTTATTTATGAATATGGCAGGTAAACTGAAGCGATTTCATGGGGTAAATTGTCAGGGGAAAAAACGAAATCATTAGACTGAAATCAGAGGCTGGGATAATTACAAGTGAAGAAAGACAGAGCTACTGGATTCTTTCTCTTAAAAGTAGGCTTTCTTGGAATATTTACTGAACAGTAACAAGTGTTAACTTTCAATATCGCTGTCTATGCAAATTCAACTTTCCTTTTCCTTGGACAATGTATTCTTATTTCAAAAAGCATGTGTTGTTGTTACTCTTGAAAATACTTTATATTCTTTATCCAATATAATTGCTATTTAAAATTATATTCGTGTATTTTTTAGAACTACCAGTGTTAAAAAGCATTTTTGCAATAATTAGTTGATCAGCTAGCTTTTTCTTCAGTGTAAGGTTTGTCCAGGAGTCAGGATAGCAGAATTGCTTGTAAAACTGTTGTGAAATGGAACTGTTTGATTTTAATGGGGGACAAAGTTGGTGACTAAATTTTGTCTCAGTAGAATGATTGTTTTTTCTGTGGTTGTAGTAACTCATTTGTGATAGGATTATTAAGGTGCTGTCTTAACAGGAGTAGTTTCCCAAATTACGTAGAAAGAATACACTATTGATATGTGAAGTTTTCAATAGTCAAAGGAGGGCTAGTTACTAGATTCCGAGTAAATCCGGTGACATATGAGGGTCAACAGTAAATTTTCTGTAGGAGAATCTCAGGCTACCCATTCTAAATTCTGGTAAATTATGATGTCAGTGTTCTATTTGGATTCAGTATTTGACTAGTCTACATGAAACTGGTTAATGATCATGGGAAAAACATGCAGGTTTCAGAGCCACTTGGGAACCTGTGTAGAAAGGATTCAAAAACATGAACAGGTTGCAGTTTGGCACTTGCCAAAGCATTTTTCCATGTACACATTCTTAGTAGGAAAAGTCATGAAATAGCACATTTGACTTTTTAACCACTGTTGAAAATGCTAAATGCTGATTCACAACAGTGAAGATTAATAGAGATCATCTGAAGGATTTTTTTTTTCCCCAGCTGGGTTTATCAGTGAGGTATCGGTTGTCTTTACTCCAAAGTAAAACTTTTTTTTTTTTTTTTTACTTTCCTGTAAACTCTATAAAAACAATGAGCCAGCTATGAAGCATTTTTTCTAAAAGGAAGAAAGGCTTTATATAAAGCAATTACTGCAGGTGAATATTTTGGTACATGTTACGGAGAGGTTCCTTTGTTCAGTGTTTGATATTGTAATTGTCATTCAGAAATGAATTTAAGACCATCACTTCTGGTCCTGGCACTGAAATCTGAAACTTTGTGACATTGATGAGTACAAGATGGGCTAGAATTTTTTTTAGGACTTGGAATAGTTTACATATAAATTGAATAAAGTTACCATTACAGTAAACTGATATGGTTTAAAAAACAAAAGAAACAGCAACAATGTGTAAGAAATCCTCCTTCCTCAAAATGTGTTCCCAAGACTGTGTTCTTCCTAAAATATTGGAGTTGTTGTTCAACGATAAGCAGTTTTTGAGAGTGATTTTCTAATGCTAAAAGGACAGTGCTGTGTCTTAAGTATCTGCTAATTACATCAAATAAATACTGTAACTGAAATGTAACCTTTGAAACAGTAGTGGAACTTAGTTATAGATATCTTTAATTGTTTAGGTATCGTACGGCCTTTTTCCTTGCATTTTTTGGAGCCGCACAATCTTTTCCTTCCCACACAGAGGCAATGTCTTCCTTTTTGTTACTAAGTAAACTAAGTAATCAACTCTAAAGCCCTTTTTGTTGTTGTTGTTGTGAAAATCATCCTTGCAAGGGGCACAAGTCTGTTCAGAATGAGCCCCAGGGGTAATGCTGATGCATTTCAATTAAGTACATTCCTGCTGAAGTAGACCTTGACCATTGTGACATTTTCTGAAAATAAAAAAGCATGTGCTTTTCAAAAATTGTTTTCAGTAGTCTGCCAGTACAACAAAGCACATTTTTCTCATTCTATTAACTTTACATAAGCCTGAGTTCAGGTTGTCATAAACAATAAGCTTAATTGGTATGTAAGCGAGGATTTGCCTCCTTTTGTAAACTGACATGAGGTATAGGTTCACTTATCAGTCATACTGTCCTAACTTGCTCTCAGTTTAATTAAAAAGTAAATAACAGTCATGAGATTGTATTCTAGTGCAAAATGCTGGGGAAGACTGCTTCCTGAAGATATTTATTATGCTTGCAAAATGAATTTAGCAAATGAATAAAATGCAAATATATGAAAACACAAATACGTACTTGCCAAAAGACACTGAAAATTGACCTTTTTAAGTGAATGTATTGCAATTTAGAATTCTCATACTAATTGTGAATAAACAGTCTTTTCTTTCAAAGTTTATACAGGACATGTATTTGACTCATGAAAAAGAAGTGAACCATTTTGGTGGTTCTGCTGTTGAAATGTGACTCATCAGTCCTAAAATTCAAAGCAGAACAGTATAGTTAGAGCAAAATGTAATTAGAAGTATAAATTTGAAACTATCTGGAGAAGCTGTCAGGTAGATAGTATGCGTTACCTGAAGTGGTATTTGACAAGACTCTTGCAGTAAGGGCCCAAATTTATCAAAAATTTCTTGCGAAGTTCTTGTATGCTTCCGTCCAAATGGCTGTGCAATTACTTATATTTGTGTTAACTTAAATTAGTTTATAATTAATATATTTGTAACCAACAGAATACAAGCTGTTTTGCAAATACATTGTCTTTACCAGAAAATTAAGATGCACCAGTAAAATATATGGACATTCCCTTAGTAATCTTTACGTAGTCAGTGTGGACAAATCAAAGGAAAGACAGCAGAACACTCTAGAAACAAGAACGTGTTCCCAGGGGCTCTTGGAGCCTTTCCCTTCATTTCAGATTCACAGCTACTGCTCAGAAGAAACCAAACAGGCAGGAGGTGGACTGTGTTTTGGATGCATGGGCCAAGATTTATTGTGGTCTGAAGTGCAGTTTCTGTAGTCTGTTCTCCAGAGTGACTCAAGTAACTTAAAAGGCCTAAGCTATTTTGTTGTTTCATTTTATCATCACCAGTCAAAAGTGCTACCCTAGTCATTATATTTCTTTTAAAAACAATAGTAGCTAACCCTTAAAGTCTTTAGACTTCTTTATTCTTACAGTCTTGCTTGGGAATATGTTCTAGAACATCATTTTGATATTTTTAATATTTGAAATCTTTTGGATGTTCTGAACTTATCTTCCAAAATGTTAGTATGCTGTTGTCTTTAATGCTTGGGACCAACTTGGGAAAAAAAAAAAAAAGAATGAGGAGGAAAATGACTTGTTCCAACTGAAATCCATACTCTTGTGTACAATGGTAGATATCTAAAAGAGAAAAAAGATTTATGTATCATAAAATCGTAGAATGGTTTGGGTTGGAAGGGACCTTAAAGATCATCTAGTTCCAGCTCCCTGCCATGGGCAGGGACGCCTTCCACTAGATCAGGTTGCCCAAAGCCCCATCCAACCTGGCGTTGAACACTGCCAGGGATGGGTACCCACATCACATTTCAATGGACAATTTTGGTTGGAAATAAGTTTCTCGGTTTAGAAACTTGTGGTATTTTTTGCCGTAGCTGATTTGTGTCTGCAGTTTGCTATAGGTAGTATATTAAAAAAAAAAAAAGTAAATCAAGGAGGTAGCTGGTAATATGTGAAGTGCCTTAGCAAGAACAGTGGGTAAAATCTGAAACTTCTGTTGAATCGTATTATTTATGAATTTTAGTGAAGGCTGACTAAAAATGCAATTCTTTGTCCAGTTTCCACTTAATCACCTGACAACTTTGATTAAGATGCAGTGGTGAGAGCAGACGCAGCATAAATTTTACTTTGAGGAGTTAAAAAAAATCTCATAAGTGTTCTACATCTTCCTTAATTCATGTCTCTTTGTATTGTATATTTTATTCCAAAATAGGGTGTTTTTTAGCAGTTGCAGTAATTAGCAGGTGGAATAGCGCACTCAGCAGAAAATGCGGAAAGCTGCATAAACATCTATGAAGTATTGAAGGTTTTTTTTGTATAAATTCTGCCAACTTTTTTTTATGAAGGTCAAGTGATATTGTAATTTTTCTACACATAAAATATTCTAACATGTTAACTAACTCTATGCGTATTACAATCACATTTACTATTCATTAAATGTTTCAGACCAATGTGGAGTATATTAGTTTGGTCGAAGCGTATTCACAGACCTTTGATTTAGAAAATAAATTTAATGCAGAACCAACAATAAATCAGTGAATAAGCATGTGTAGGATAAGACACACAAAGGAAAATAATTATGGTGTATACTTTAGACAAGATTCGGCCTTGTATATTTGAGTGTGAATTGAGAGAAGCTAATTTACTTATCCTTTTTACATGAGCTTATTTTTTAAAGGGTTTCTTTTACCAGAAGGCTTGTATTTCAGTCTTCTGGTTGCTACTCTTGCTCTGCTCCCTTGCATCTGATGTTGAAGATAACTTCATAGGTGTGGCATAATATACATAATGGTTTAAATTATATTGATACATAATTTAAATTTACAAAGTAATTATAATGATGATCATCATGTAGAAATTAGAATCAGGTATTGATTTAGGATTTCTGTGCTTTTATATCAGGTCTGGATTTAGTCTAATAAATCTAAATGTAATAGAGAACGAGGGCAGAATACCTTTTGCACTAATAAGCTGCTTTTAAACTTCAGCATTTGAGAGTTGGAACGTACATTTGAACTCCTACATTTTGTGTGAGTCAGAAGTGTTTTCCTGTAATGTAAATCTTTTGCATAAAATAATTATCTTCCCACTTTGTGATGGGGAAATTTGTATTAGCTTGAAGTCTGAGAGAGATGAATAAAATGCCCACCTCCTACCTGCTGAGTCTAGTCTATATTTTAGTTTTGGATTATAACACATGTGAACAGGAAAAGAGGCATTCATCAATAGTTTTGGAACATTGCAGTTCTGATCTGTGTTTCTTGTATTGTTGTTTGCTGCAATCAACTTTTATTAACAGACTGAAACGCAAAGGGAGTTAATGACTTAAATATGTAAAAGTAATCTTTCTACACAGTTTTTCATAATGCATCATAAAGTCCAGCAATTTAAAGGCAGCACGTTAGCTTCGGTCGGGGCTGGGGAGAGGGACCAAACAGAAAACCGAGGGAGATTTAGCAGAAATAGAATTCAGCTTTTAAGAAATGTTGTGCCTCTTATTTCTACTGAAAGATTTTTTTTCTTTGTTTTTTTTGTTTGTTTGTTTGTTTTACCTTACCTTAAGATCATCCATGGTATTCTGTTAAACGTGTGGCCTTGTAGTACGTGATGTATGCATCCTAGCATGTCATATAGTAAGGATTCGATGCATCATAAAAATAGGAGGCAACACAAATATACGTGCAGAACTACAATATTTGGGGTATTAGGTTTCATCAGATTTTCCATGTGCATTGATTAAATCAAAAAAAAAAAAAAAGACCTGTTTCTACTTCAGGAAAGTTGAAGAATTTTGGCAGTAAAACAGCAGTCATTCACCAGCAGCTCAGTCTGCATGCTGAAGATGTAGTCAGTAATGCACAAGATAACATGTCTAAGTTGAAAGAACAGTAGGATTGGCATAAATTTTGCTTAATAGAGCATCATACACAAACTAGGCAGGGGTACTTGAAGCACTGACAGCATCCATTACATTAAAATGTCTCTCTGTTATTTGGAAGTGTTATGTAAGCGTGACGCCATTCTTACTATTTTAACATTCCGATTTCAATTGCACTGGGCTTAATATTATCTTTCTCCTGTTCTCAGAGGGTGATGAGACGGGAGTGATGGATAGTCTGCTTGAGGCCTTGCAGTCAGGAGCAGCATTCAGAGATCGCAGGAAACGAACACCAAGAGGACATGGTAAGATGATTTCTAAAAACTTTCAGTTATGAACTAAAAGATCAAAGTTGTTTTGCAAAGACTTAAAAACAGTTTTCACCAAAAAACACTGAGCTACTGTGAAAATTCAGTAGGCTGTGTCTTTGTGATCATGGATTTTTAAGTTTATAGCTCTATCTTCGGGTAAGCTCTTTAAGCTGTAAAAGATAGCAAGGGTTCCTCTTATGTTTGAAATGTCATTTAAAAACATTGCTGCACAAAACAAAGTAAGTTTGTCTTAATCTTTAAAACCATAAGTATAATTAGTTTATTGTAGGTGGTGTGGTGAAAAATATTAACTTCTTACACTAATAAGAGTTTGGGCATATAGCTGATCATCATTTTCAAGCCCAAGTCTTAGATATGTTCTCATTTGGTTGGAAGATGTACTGTGTGTAGCCATGAAAGTTGAATTACAATAAAGAAGATCTACTTTCTCGAGGAAGGCAATAGTATTCTACAGGTGTAGTCTGAACAGTTACTGCTTTCTGCAAGTTTGGTTTTGAGGAAATTTGAGAAAGAGCTAAGCAACCGCAGTGTTCTCTCTTCCCTTCTCCTCACCTTACAGTACGCCTGTTGCATACAGTTTGTAGATAGCATTAACTGTGCATTTACCTTACATTAAAGCTCATGGTATACCGTATTTTCCAATTTTTCATTTAAAATATGTTTTACAGTATTAAAAAAACTACTCTTAGAAGGCACTAAAGCAGGCTTTAACCTAAAGCCTACTTAGACTAGATTCTCTAGGTTTTTACATGGATGACATCCTTCAGCATGAAGGGAACGAAAAAGCTCTGAAAACACCTCATAGTCAACAAGTGTGTAGACATAAAGACACAAGTTCAAGACTTTTATATATTTGAATAATTTTCATACTGTTTTCACCGGTGTTATTGTGTTAATTACCTTTCACTGGAGAAAGTATTGAAGACTGATTAGTTTTCTTTCAAATTGATTCTCTGATCTTGGTACTTAAGAGGTTGTTCACATGTTGACGTAGTGTGTTTATGTAATATTTGGGGGGGAAAAAAAGTGAGAAGTCTCTCCAAAAATACATTTTTAAAAAAATTTTTGGTGAAGTACTTATGAATCTTTGGTTAATTAGACAGACATAGAGAAATGTGCTGTAAACTTTAGACTTTGTGTGTATGTATACATTGCTTTGTGTAATTTTGAATTTAGTTGCCATTTTAATTCTTTTTACTAAAACAAGATTTTTATCTGAATAAACAAAAAGTGATACACATTCTAAAAATGTCCTTCAAAAAGGTGCTATTTGTTACTTATTACATCTGAGTTTATGTAATTCACCTAAAGCACTTAACTTACACAAGGCTAAGTAGTGTGCCACTTGCTTTTATTAGTGTAAGTGCTTCAAAATGCATTTCAGTGTAGTATGTAATGTATTCTTTGCTAGTTTTTCTGGAAAAGCATTACATAAAATTTTACACTGAAAGTATCAGAACACTTTTTCAAGCTTTTTAACATTTTTTTTTAATTAACATTGATAATACTTCACTCATCAAATTATTCTAAGGTCCAGAAATATACAGCTCTACATTTATGAGACTTCAGGCATAGCAGAGTGCCTGTTTGCTTTTGAAGTAAAAATGCATTGCCTGTTCATGATGATGAGAATTACGTGGGAATACTGAGGTTTATGCTGCAGCCCTGTGACATTTGTAAATTGCATCATATAACATCTGAGCTTATGTGACTGAGATGCAGGGCTGTGCGCGATGCTTCAGACATTGAAATTGTTTCTTTCTTTAAAGTTGTATTGTTTTTTCATCACAGGACTCTACAGGTACCTGAAACACCTATAAAGTTCATATAGTGTATATTTTGAAGCTTCTTTTTCTGAGAGCTGACTTGGCACATTTTATTCTGAAGCTCTTAGAAGCTTCGTTTAGGATTCCAGAAGCCTTTTGAATATCCTACATTATGGAATAGACTTTTAGAACTAAAAGCTTTTATGAGAACCAGAGCTCGAAGTAACCAGCCTCTCAAAAATAAGTAATCCAGAAGGAGGCTGCCAAGGTCATGTGGTAGAATTTTGTATGAGTTGTAAGTCGCTCACACTTCAGATTTTTATTTTTTAATTCACACTGTTCCATTTTAATAGGCATGTCTTTCTCGATGTTAAGGCTCAAATTTCTGGAGATTGGCAGCTGAATGTTGGCCGCATCTGTATGTGGTACCTGAAGTTAGGGGAACTTCTTTTACACACACAGAAAGGATATTTGTGTACTCATTTACCAACTACATGAGTGCTAATGAATGATATGCAAAGGTCGCTTAATTTGCATTTGGACATTAGAATTTTTCTTTGTCAATGGTGGCACTGTTATCATGCAATTATTGTGAACTTCTATTTGAAAAAAAATTTCTACTGCAGCACTGTTTAGTCAAGTAATGCATATTGGCTTAACATTTTGATATTTGTAATATTAAGGAAAGGAAAGAGATGAAAATCACTGTTACAGTGTATCGCTTGGTAGCAGATTAACTTAACTGACATACATTTAGGTTATTTTGCAGGTAGAAATTCTTTCTGTTCCATCCAATTATAGGCATGTACTCTAGAATTTGACAGGCCTGCAACATCTGCACAGAGACACGTTAGCAAGAGTCACATTAGTGGTTGTTGTCTTGACTGTAACTGTTTAATTTATGTAAAGATAATATTCATCCTACTGGTTATGATGTAACAGAACAAAGCCTGGAAATTTCTGCAAAGTATCTTTGGCCATTCATTCATAACATGTTGGTCCATTCATTCATAACACGTTAGGCTTAAAAGACTACAGGTCTGACTGCATGGCAATGGACTTTTTTAGACTACATTTTGTACTGTTGTGCTGCAGGAAAGTTTGAATTTCAGGGAACATACTGTGTCCTCAACAATCAACATTTTTAACACAGCTTTATGTCAGTATCTCCATTTCAGGTCTGAAACTGTAGCATGGGTGGTTCCTCTAATGATTGCACATTATTGCCTCAATGTAATGAGCTGAGCTGTTAAGTTTGTAATATATGTAGTTCAGGAATTGCTTTCACATCCGGAAAACTATCAGTGCTAGTTAATCAGTAAATGTATTACTAAATTGTTTCAGATTAAATACTCTTACGTTTTAAAGGTGGCTACAAGTAGGGTGAAGTTATTTTTAATGATGAATAAAAACAGGTGTGAGATTGATGATATAGGTTAATAATAATTATAATAGTGATATATTTTGAGAAACTCTAATTCCAAATCCTAGAATCCTCTAAAAAGAAGACACCAACCTCCAAAGAGTTGGTTTTGTTTAATCCTTTCAAAACATACTGCAGGAGATGTGATTTGATGTGATAAGTTGTATTAGTTTCAGTAGAAAATCTCCGCATATTATACTCCCAATTTCTTTTTTGGAGGAAAGTATTATAAGCTTTAAGATTTTGTGAGAATGTTATAACTAGTATGTGCATTAGCTTATCCTCTTTTACCCTTTCATGGAAGTATGTAACAGCATAATATTATTTAAAAACCGTGTGCATTCTGTACAGTGTGTTCCACGTGGATGTCTAAAAATAAACAAGGTAGTAGTGCTCTTCAGATTAGAGCTATGTCCTTTTTGCTTTTCATTTTTTGTTATTTCTGTTTTTTGTACATTTTCTGTTAATGCATTAGGTATTTCTTCTGTTGTTGAAGAAGATTTTGTTTAAATATGGCAGGTATATAAAATTGTACAAGAATGTCTATGTGCCTGTAACTTCATGAACATATTGCTAGAGTGGAAGGTCAGCCTTTCTGCATTTTTTCCTACAAAATTAAATTACAAAGAACAGATGCATCACACTGAAATAGGGAATATGTCCAATTATTGTGCAGATTGTTTTTTGCATTTCAAAGTGAACAGGTTTTCAAAATAACATAAAAACGATTAAAAAACAAATCGAATTGACAGTGCTTCCTCAGGAACTGATCTTCCTCAAGTGTTTACAGTGTGGTGGGTTTTTTTTGTTTTTTTGTTTTTTTTTTTGGAGACCTTTGCACTACAGTGATATCATTGGTGGCTTATGAGAGAATGCCCAAGGTAAAACTTCAGTTCACTATTTATCAGGGGATGTGTGAAGGCTCTTGGGCCAAAAGGTTCATTAGGTCAGTCTGTAGAAGCTGTCAGTCAGACTAAGCAGACAAAAGAGAATAGCTTTTTTTTTTCCCCGAAGTAAAAGAAGGAGGGAGAAATAATACAACTTTAGAGGTTGCAGTATTTTGCTTCTCTAATCTTGTTACACTGTCAAATTATGAAGCTTTAAGCTATACAAGCATTATGGATAAAATAGAATTGAATGGAGGACACAATTTCTTTATGGCTTTTCACAGGGCTTTCTTTGAGTTTGAATTAAACTGATTTTAGAACAAAACTAAATTCCACCATTATTGGTGGCTGATTAAAGTTTAGTACAGTGTTGAATCAACTATTTGGAAATGAATTATTTTAATCATGCCTTACCAAAAAGTTAAGTAGTCGGTGATGAATCACATTATGTCTTTGTGTGTAGATACAGCTCACTAAAAGGTGGATGACACAAAAGCATATTTTATTCTTAGATCCTCTTTACTAGAGTGAAAAAGGGAGATTTACTAAAAGTTTTATTTCTTCTCCTAATGGACAGCCACTCTGAAGGAAGCTAGAATTGTTTGTGGAGTCTGCTGAATATTTATTTACAGTTATAATAAGATCAATTCTATTATTAAGGAATATACATTTCAGAAAGACTTTCTTCACTGAAGGCAATTATGATTTTCTTTCAAAGCAGTAGCAACATATCACAGTGAACAGAGTTTAGATCTACTTCTGTGTGCTTAAACTTCTTTGAAAAATCTTTGTAAATGTATTGTTAAATAATTTGAAAGCTTTGTAGCAGTGAAGAGAGAATTTAGGGGGGTATATACAAGCTTGTAAAGAGCTGTTTTAGGTTGCTGGAATTGGACTGGTATTAGATGTCTTACCATTAGAGAACTAGTTGAAAGGATGGAAGATTCAAAGACAAAGCAGTCTAATGGACCATAAAAACCTGTAGAGAAGTTGTTCTTTCATAGTACTTTAAAACAGTCCCAGGTCTGCAAAAATATCTGTGATTCTGACCATGTAAAGTAGAATGGACAATAAAATTGTATCATGAGAGAGAAAATAAGAACATAAGAACATTTTCAACTAGATTAAGTATCAATTGTCAGGTATTGAAATATCTTTAGGAAGAGCTTTGGTGGTAAAAATTATCCTGTACAGCTTCAGTACACTATATTTTTTTGTTTGTCTTCCAGAACAGCATAAATGATGGCTTTTTTATTATTATTTGCTGGTATATCATAGAAACATTTCACGTTCAGAGAAACTTCTGAAATCATCTGTATGGGCTCATTTTTGCGCTGAAGCTTCACATACTCTCAAGCATTTTTTTGAATTATCAGTGATGGTTCTCTAGATACAGGTCACTAGATGCCACTCTTCATAGGTTTTGTTGTACTTTAGAATTTTGGCAAATAATGCACTGTAATTTCCTGTGATTGTTTCATACTTGCTTTGTCTATGTACCTGCAATATTATTTCCTTTCTGGTTGAATACAACAAGCTATCATAAATAAAAGTAAAACCTATCATTAAACACATCTTTATTGGGCAGAGAAGATGACTAACAAAGCATAAAGCACCTTATGTTTCTTACTGAGTGATCGCTCATGTTCTGTTTAAAATCTCTTAAAGCACTGCATTTATTATGCTGACTTAGAGGCAGTTCTTCCCTTGCTTGTAATCTAATGCCTGATTTTGGAGTACATTCTGCCCTTCAGATGTCAGAAGTAGTATCTTCAATGCTATCTTCAAGTCTCTTGTGTGGCATACACGACTTGGAAAAAACTGTTGATATTTTCAGGAAAGCAAAGCTTTAAATTGTAAAAACTCTCTATAACTACACATAATTTTTTTAAACTTTTTTACTTTCTTTGTTGCCTTCAGCTCCTTGAGGTGTCATCTGACCCATGTAGTCAGGAATAGAGTCATTAGCCAACCCAAGAAGATAGTCACAACATGAAAAGAGTAGTCTGGAAGTTTGATGTGTCGTGGAATTTTCCATGTTCCTAAACATCTCCTATGCCCTGCAGTTTCTTTACAGTCCATTTGTGTTGAAGAATAGAAAGACTAATGTAAGTTCTGATGTTAATGTCTTTTATTTCGAAGATGTAGCCTGGAAAAACTTTAATGTCCCTGTAAGGTACGAAACATTAATCCAAATTCTTTACCGACTAGCCATCTTTCAGTTTTGTCTTCTTTTAGTGATGGATACTGGAGAAATTATCCTAATGCTGCCAGAATATCAGTATGTTTCAGAAAAGAAAATGCAGCAAGAGGATTCTTACAGTATCACCAAAACATCAATTGGAGAGAGAGAGTTCTGCAAAATATTGATACTAAGGCAATTTTACTCTGAGAATTGCATATATAGAAGTGTATAAAACCTGTAAATGTATCTGTGGATTTTAACTGTACACTTTTTAATTGACTTCTTAAAATAGGGCGGCCATGACTTCAGACTACTAAGGACTTTTTAAAAATGACCTTTTAAGGATAGTAGGTAGAGTACCTTTGGAGAATATTGTTGGAACAATTTGTACTTTCTAGCAAAGAAAAATACTTTTATATGTCTTTGGACTGCCAGAATTTGAATATGACACAGCCTATTTTAACTGAATTTAGGAGCTTTTCTTGAAATTTGATTTTTCAAGGATTAGGGAGGAGTATTGTAGAATAAACAAAAGTGGAATTAGAAACAGCACTCAGACTTTCTAAGAAGGCAAGTATGGAACATTTTTAGACAGGTCTTTTAAATTTATGGCACAATACATTGCTACATTTTTGCATGTAACTTTATTGGTGTTTTAAGGACTGCCATGAATCCAGATGAATTTTGGGTAAAAGGTTGTGTTCTCCTTCAGTATTTTTTTTATGCTTCAGTATTTTATTTTATTCTATTTATAAAATACAAAGAAGTATTTCTTCCT
Source organism: Anseranas semipalmata (assembly GCA_013399115.1). Lineage (NCBI taxonomy): Eukaryota > Metazoa > Chordata > Aves > Anseriformes > Anseranatidae > Anseranas > Anseranas semipalmata. The sequence continues at coordinate 2,502,264 of VXAA01007452.1, forward strand.
AAAACATCAGACTTCTGCTTGTAACTGAGAAATAGTTAAATCTCAATAAGAGTCTGAAAACAAGGAGGAAAAAAAAAAATTGCAGCTCCAGCAACAAACAGGTGGAGTTTAATATAGAAACAAGTAACGCTGTTCAAATTTAGTCAGTATTGTCTCTGGTTTTATAACCAAATAAATGAGTTCAGGATTTCAGCTACTTCTAAACATTCATACAAATTTAAAACAATTATCTATGATCTACAAGCAATCTGAACTGATTTTTTTAAAGCTAATCTTTTTTTTTTTTTTTTCCAAATCAGATTAACAGCTGGTGTTCTGTAAAGATTGGATCAGAAATTGAAATACTGAGAGTGCTCTGGTATATTTTTCTAAAAATGAGCTCACAGATTTGGTAATTGTATTGATGTAGGTTTTGAAGTGATGTGATCTTGAGTGATAATAAACAGTAGAACTAGGTACTTCAAAGACAAGTAATTGTTGTCAAGCAAATATGTTATTATCTGTTGAAGATAAGTGTGTGCATGCAAATTATGATACTTTGCACTGGAGTGACCCTTATGCTCCTAACTATGCTTCACTTAAGTGTCGCTGTTCATGGTATTAGGAGAGAGAAGGTTGTCCTTGTTTTGAAAAGATTTTGTTTTCCTCTGAAATGCAGAGAGAACTGGAGACTGTATTTTGTCTCCTCCTTTCTATACTTGTAGAAAGAAACAAATACTGTTCTATTAATCTATAAAGAACAGATGTGGAACTCTTAAACTGGACAAATAATTCTCCCGTCACATTTTTTTGCTTCAAGTGCAATCTTGGAGCTTTGTCTACTTAGCCAGAAAGCAGCTGCACCTCAACTGTATTGTGTTTCCTGTTCTTCTTTGAGTGCCTGTTTCTCAAGTCAGTAACAAGGAAAGGCCAGTCAGAGAAGTCCAAGGCAGAGTAGTTGCTCTTCTATGCACGTTACTCTTACAAAGCACAGAAGATTTCTATTTCTTTTTAGCATGTCTTGCATTTGTTGTGTATGCCCTATTCCAATAAGAATATATTTTCATGCCCTTGTGAACTGAAAGATTGATGTGGTTTTGTTTTTAAAAATTCAGTGATTTTTTTCCAAAAGTTTCTGCATTTCTGATTTTTCATTTCACCAGATTTCTCTTGTAGACTTGAATATATTCATTTATGATGATCTTTTCCTTGAGTGGAATTCCCGTTCCCAAATATTTTTTTTCATGAATTTAGTGTTTGATATAAAATGCAAAAAATGGAGTAAGATAAGATGTAGATTGGACTGTGATTTCGACTATCCACTCCACTGGAGTAAACTTTTTTGTATCTATATCTTTTTTTTTGTTAGCTATATCTTTTTAAATATAGTCTTTTATAGGTTTGATCTTGAACAGTTAGGATTAAAAGGCTGCATTTGCTTTTTTTTCTTTTAGTTCAAATTTTTTGCAAGAAATCTCTGATACAATAGCTTCTGTTTACTGTCAGTATTTCAAGTTAAGAATATATAGTATAGGCTCCTGGTTTAGCCTTCTGAAAATTATTTGATACAAATTCACTTTAATGATGGGCTAATCAGTTAAAGTTCACTGAGTTTAGCTAAACAGTGTGTGTTTGATTTAGAGAAGTCTGTGGTATGTCAACCTTTTCAGACCTAATCCTACTTTCAACATGATCTGACAGGTAGTCAGCCCATCAGGCCTGAGGATGTGCTCCAAAGCAGATCACTCTTCACTCTTGACTAGTTATTTATTTTATGAAGCATAATTCACAACTGGCATATGGAAAGTAGGGAGGACCAAAGAAGAGAGTTCCAAGTCTTCCTTTCCTTCTTTCATACACCATGAAGTGGTTTGTAGATGTGGCTGCAACTCTCATTTGTGTTTTGTGATTTTATTTTCATAGCAAAACATATCCATAAAGTAAATTAATTCTTAGGGCTATATTTCTGAAATGTTTATTTAACTATGCTTTTTTATAAATAATGTTCTGCAAATAATTTTTTTGTTGCAAGCATTTTAATATTTTGCGTTTTCAGGATATTGCATAATTCCAAAAGATAATCTAAAAATATCCTCATGGGAGGTATTCACACTTTTTAGCTAAATTCGTATTTTGATTCCGTTTGTAATCTAAAGTATCTGTAGAATTTTTTGTAAGAAAAATGATGAGTTGTTTCTAAATATCTCTTCTTGCTGCAGGCAATCAGAAGAATGACTTTAAATCAATCATTTACCAAAGACAGTCTCTGTCTGTCAGTTGGTAGATGTAAGTCATTGAAACCAGGATACATGTTTTTCAGTTTGTGTGCTGATGGAGGAAATATGCTCACTTTGGTGAATGCAGCTTTCTTGAGAGAGCATTTAAGTCCCCAGCAGCAAACCCTTTTTTTCACAAAGTCACTCAAGTACTTTGATCCAGAATAAACTTGCTCCTTAGCCATGGGACAGAAATAGGTGTTTAAAAAAAAATAAATAAAACAATAAGACCCACAAATACCAGATGGTTGTCTCTTGTTTAACTACACTGTTTACTAAAGACTCATTGTAGAAGTTTTAATATTTTAACAAAATTTCTTTTTTGTTGCACAAGAGGAAGACCACTGTCGTTTATGTGAAAAAAATTCTGGTTTACAATGAAAATTAATTTTAAGCAATAACCAGCCTGAATTAAGAGATATAAATTTGAGGCTTATGCTTTAAATACTTAATGGATTTATAGGTGCATAAAAACTATAATACAGAACTCCAAAATTGAATATACCTCTTTGTTGACAACAAATGTTTTAATCCCTGCTTGCCTTTACTGTGCACTTGAAGTTGGTCTTTCCACAGTACATGTACTATTGATTTGCCTGTCATCTGTTCCTGTCATCATGGCCAGTCTTTTTACCCCGTACAGAAAAGCTTGCAATCGTATTTTCCCTGTTTTTACATTTTCTAGACTAAGCAAAAGCAATGGAAGCCTTTCCACGGAAACTTGACTCACAATAAAGTACTGTTTTATACCAGAAACTTAAAAGGAAAGGTATTAAAATAAATAAATCTATCCACACTTTTGAAAACTCTCCAAAACAGTAGTTTTCTAATATCTGTAGAGTACAAATAAGTGGTAAAGTGGACCTCATCATTCTCATATAAACCCAGTTTCTGTAAGGAAAATATTCAACTATATTGTAAACTAGTGTGTATATATGGACTGAATCGGAGATGGCAGATAGTCATCTACAGATGAAGTTCCCTCTTAGTTATTTATTATGTTGAGCATGCTCTTAAATATTCTCTTTGAAGTGCTGTGTTTTGATATAAGAATAATGGGTGTAAGGTCTAAGTCCAAGTTCAGAACTAACCTTCTGAATTAGTTTGGTTTGAATCATGTTTGCATGCAGGTATGCAGTCTTTGTCATTCCTTATATGCAAAAAATGTTCAAACTACTTGTTAGTAATATAAACTGGTAAGATTTTTTTTTATAGCAATTGCTTCATAGTGCTTTTACTTCACCTGTTGAGAAGTCTGCTTGTCATATTAGTGGTATCTTGGTCTCTCGTGAAGTCATATTTCTAGATGAATGAAATAGAGTAAGATTTTAGTTTGCTTGTAGCCTGATGCCTTTTAAAAGCATAGCCTTTAAAGGTCAAGTTAATGGCATGTGTGATAAAATCATTATAAACGGAATTGCCTGTTTTGAAATCAGATATAGTCTGTTTTATGTAAGATTTGAATGCTGTGCAGAAAAAAACATGATTGCCTTCCTAAGTCCTAAAATAGCAAAGGCATCTAAAGTCAGGGTTCAACTGTGACATGATTAAGAGTTCTGAGGTTCGGCAGAAGGTTCTAGGAAGTTTTCCTAGTACTTGTCCATATAATGCCCACTTGGTCCATATGTCTATGGATACCACTAGGTGGTACCATTAAACCTTTGTTTTTGAGAATATTAAAACTGACTTACAATCCAAGAGTGTTTTTATAAGGACCTAAGTAAAGATTTTTTTTTTTTGTCTGTGACTGCAGAAATAAATTACTACCTGCTTGGTTGAAATTGTTTCCACTAGAATAGGCAATACAATCTTTCCCATACTGCCACCCAGATTATATATACTGGCAATAAAGCAAACTTGCGGGTGAATTCACTCCAAAGTTTTCTGAATGTGTCCCAGTTGCTGTCTAAAATCTGCTTTCATAGTATGTAATCAGTTCTCCAAAAATAATTCAAGCTTTTAATAGAAACTGCAGTTTTTGCGTGTTTTTGAACCAGTAGTGTCAATGAAGGTAAGTACAAAAAATATTTTTTAATCACTTTTTATATTTTATAGTTTAATTCTCTTCTTAACAAAATAATATATGAATCTTCATTGGAGAAATCATCAATTTCAAACTGACTGATGATAAATAAGCGATAAGACTTCTTTTTTTCTAATTTACTGTTTGCTTATGTTGTCTTGTACTTTCGGTCTTATATGTGGATGCTTTTATACCATAATTAATCTTTTAGTGCTGTCACAAGGCCATGCTAATCCTAGATGAAAAAAATGAAGCATATTACTGTAAATGGAGATCTTATGTTAAATCATGGAACAACAGTATTAAATTGCACCTTGAAATTGTGAAACATCTAGGGTTCTTTTTAATGGAAACAGGTAAAATTTGTTATGGTGCATTTTTTCATTGACAGTAATGATTGTAGTAAGAGGGTAGCAGAAAAAGAAAACTTTTATATTGATAATGGCCTATCCCATGTTTTTTCATTGTGTTTCTGACTTAGCAAAGGTGAAGCTTTTCATCTCAGGATCTACACAGTACAGTTGCAGACAGCAGGGGGAAGAGTTTGGTCAAATTGCCACTATAATAAACATCTGTAAAAACAAAACAAAAAAATTTACGTTACCAATGACAAATCAAAGCTGAAAGTTCGCCTTGCCTGTTGTCATTCATTGCCATTCATATTTAGAAAGCAGACTGCTGTGATAATTGATTTGATGGTCCAGCTTGAGTGGAAGCACTTCTGGGCATAGCAGGCCTCAGAGATGCCAAAAAAGAAGAAAAGGTGGGAATGAAATAATGCACTACTTTCTCCTCAGAGGCATGTGGCCCAGTTTTTGAGAACAGAAAAACATGCTTTAGAAGAAGGAGGGGAAAAAACAACTTAGTAACTCAGTAATAAATACAAAAATGACCACCAGAGAAAGCAGAGACAATGAGTGTACATATTTTACTGGCAGGTAAATAATAGGAGAATGCTGTGGAAGTAATCTGATTTTTAACGGACTCTGTCCATGGGAATACCTTTTTTGCTGCTTTTTTGTGTAAGGACAAAAGAGCTTCCCCCAGAATAATAAATATATATTAAAAAAAAAAACTTAAGCTTTTTAAGCTTTTCAAAGAGGGATTGATGGTTTGGAAGAAGGAGAAGCAAGCAATTACTGAATTCAAAAGGCAATATATATGTGCTTGGATTATCTGCATTCCTATTGAGTTTGTTTACTTCAAGCAATAGGTGATAATGAAGCTTGTCTCTGTATTTTTGACTAGGGGGTAGTGTTCACCCATAGCCTCCTGCTGATATGAATAACTTAAGACTCTAAAGTGGTAGTTGAGGAAAGAAATAGATTAAAAAAAACTACTGAATTCAATGTTTGACCTCTTAATCACAACTGCTAGCTCCACTGTGCACCCTGTCATCAATTTAAAGAACCAAACAAAACCACATTAAGGATGTGAGCTATCGAAATACAAAATTGTAACCAGAACTGGTTTGTCTTTTGAGGGATGCTTATTTACTTGGAAAAGTAAGCATGGTCTCTCAACTTTGAACACTTTGTATTCACAGTCTTAATTTTTTTAGGTACAGCAAAAAAGTAAATGAAATTTAACAGTAAGGACTTGTTTTAAGAAAAAAGTAGCTTGATGAAGTAGATAGCAGGAGGTTTTAAGTATGCTGTTCCAGTGAATATGTAAATATTGCTACTTCTGATTTTCAGTTTTTGGAAGTAACTGGCCTGTCTTAATAAGATAATAGTTGGTTTAAGCATGCAAAATGTTCTACCCATAAAGGAAATTCTGTAAAAGACATACTAATTTATTAGGAGAGAATTTCAAGTTTTTCTTTATATCTATTATGACTTTAAGTTGTTGGGTTTTTTCGTATATTGGAAGCAAAAGCTCAGAGTTTGATAATCCATTAAGCATCCAAAAGTGGGATAACCCATATGTCAGTATTGCTGTGAATTCTTTGTCTATCTACTTACCTAAAAAATTTCTTTAAGTATAAAAACACTCCATTAAATTTATGGATACGAGACTTAGGCATCACTTGTGGCATAAAACCTGCAGCTTTTAGATCCTTTCTTGCTGTTTAAGGAGAGGTAGGAAAATGAAACAAATGCATCAGAAACTCTCTTTATGAAGATTTAGTAAAGAATTGATTCTTGTTACTCTCTCTGTGCACAGGCAGAAACTATCTGAGTTTATTGCAGTATTAAATGGCCTATATGTCTAATAGTCTTCAACGTTAGTCAGCTTAATATAATGTATATCTGATTTCTACTTCCCTTTCCTAGTGCAACAAAATGAAGGTATTCACAAAGGTGGTATCTGACTCTTAAAAGAAATCATCACTGCACAAATGTAAAAATTTATTTCCAGGAACTGTAATGCTTTCTGGCTGCAGTGGGGTATCAACTTGCAATACATAATTCACTGCCAAATTCCTTACCTCTCATCCTCAGTCACTCTTTTCTACTTTTCGTGGACTTATATTCCCCTTTACATGTTTTCCTTTTTCTTTCCCAGTTGTTGCATATTTCCTGGCGAAGAAGAAAAGGCTGTAGCTCAGGAAAGCTTATTCCTTTATCTCTCTTCAACCTGTCTTGTGAACATCTGTAGTCATTTTTGCTTGATTGAAGAGGGATGATGATGAAATAATTAAGCTTTTGCAACGCAGTGTACTTCAGCAGGATCCAGGGATATGTTATCATGTTGGTGTCACTACGCAAATGAGCCATTACTTGTGATCAGTCTGAAATGCTGGCTATGTCATTTTTATATGATGCATTTTAATAAATTTGTATTTCTACCTGCAAGGAAACGTCATTGTAGGAGAAATCTAGTGTGCATATTCATTTCTTTTTAAATTTATTTATAATAGTGTAGCTCTAATTTTAAGGGTTGCACATTTTTGCAGTCTCTCTTTCAAGCCTTACTCTACTACTCTACCTGTCTTGGAGATAGGTGGCATTTGTCAATGTCATGCAGCTGATGGCTAGCAAAGGCTTTCACTGCTCTGTAGGAAGCTGTAGGATTTCAAGCATGGTATTTTTTCTGTCTTTGTAAGAACTTTCAGGAAGTTTTTTTTCAGAAATGAATGAGAAAAGGATGCCAGAGGCAGTAGTATCTTCATAATAAAGCAGCCTTAGGGTCTGATTCTGCTGCCATTGAAGTCAGTCATTAAACTAGTTTCCCTGGAGTTGTTTCAGGTTACAAGAAGTAATTACATATACACTTGAATTTTTATGATAGGTATATAGTGTCATCATTTGTATCGTATTGCTAGAAATCATACGATCATTTACATTCTTAAATATGATCTGATATCTGATTGTAGTGGAGCGTGCATGCTTCCCAGAATTTTCTTTTGACAAAAAATTAGCAGAAACAAGGTATTAGCAGTTATTACAAGGTATAACTGTGTTTTGAAGCATATTAGTGCAAATGTATTTTGAACACAAATTCTGTTGTAACCCCTGCGATAGGGTTCTTAGGGGTTGAAGAGGATCACATTTTCACAGATAGCCTAGACAAAAATTAGTGGTCTGAAATATGTATTTCAGCAATAAAATCCTTGTAGTCCATTTTTTCAAGATTTCTAGGGAAGCAGGATATAGCATTCTAGTCACTAAATAGTTGATAGAATACTGTTTTCTCCCAGAAGTACAAAGTACAAGTGAGGAGAGTTGCCTGGATTAACCTGAATAGACCATTTGTACATCAGTGAGTTAGTCTGGATGTGAACCCAAGATAAATTTTGTTATTCTAAAATGTGTGAATTCTCCTTTGTACTTGTGAGAAAGTGTTTGCTTATTTTACTTTCCTTTTTTTGAGACATTTATGGCAAATAAGTTTATTTCCTGAACATATAGAACATCACCAGTTCTTTAGCTCTGCAACTAGGAAAGTGCTTCCTGCTGAGCATGCTATAGAAGATATAAGCATATGTTGATTAAAATATAATTTTAGTAATCTGATTTTAGATAAAAGATTTTTAGTGCAAATTCCACATGGGCTGTTATATTAATAATATTTTCTGGGCCAGTGGTTTGTAGGCAATTCTAATTATTCTAAGTATTTTAAATTGGTCGCTATCACCGTCCTTCACTAATTGCATGTACCTACCTATCAGGCATGTCTAGTAAGCCCATCAGCACATGGGTTAGGATCAGAGAAAATCCAGGGAACAGGGCCCATGTTCAGCATCCTGGCTAGAGACCAGCATCTGTAAATGGAAGAATGTAGCAACTGTTGCATTACATATAGTTTATATCCACATATATGCTTATGCAGACCCTGTCATGTGAATGAAGACTTTCACACTGGAAAAAGTAATTGAGAGGCCTTTTCACAGCTAATTATATTTCCATGGAGCTACTCCCACTAACCCTATTGCTTACTTTATTCATATAGCAGTGGTGTATCACAGAATCATTTAAGTTGGAAGAGACCTTCAAGATCACCTAGTCCAGCCTATGACCTAACACTAACAGGTCTTCCACTAAACCATGTCACTAAGCTCTACATCTAAACGTCTTTTAAATACATCCAGGGATGGTGACTCAACCACTTCCCTGGGCAGCCTGTTCCAATGTCTAACAACCCTTTCAGTAAAGAAATTTTTCCTAATATCCAGAACATCTGGATATCTGATATATCTGCATGAACAGATAAAACTCCACTCATCCTTTGAAATACTCTTCTGGCTATCTTCCACAAAATGTTAATACAGAAAGGGAGGAGAGAACTGCAGTGGTTGTATTCTGTCATCCGATGCATGTGTTCATAGTATCAAACTAAAGTCTACCGTGGAAGGGACCTCTGGAGGTTATGTGATCCACCCTTCTGCTGAAAGAAGGGCCTTACATTAGGGACTGTTTCCCTGTCAAGCTATGTCTTGAGTATTTCTAACAACAACAACAAAAAGTTTCCACTGCTTGTCTGGGGAACCTATTATATTTAATTGTTCTCTCAATGGAGTTTTATTTTTTTTCTTATATAAAGGGGCACCCTGAAGGAAGTTGTGCCTCTTGTCCTGTCGTCATGCACCCTTGTGATTGTAGTGCCACGATCTTCTCTGCAACTATCATTTAGGTATTTAAGTAATTATCTGTGTTAGGTAAAACCTACTCTGCTGGCCAGCTGTCATAACATTTCAGAAAAGAGTTAAGTGTTCTGTAACTGGTTAAATGTACCTTCCATACTGTCACATCATTTTTAATAGTCCCATGGAATTGCTAAATCATAAAAACAACCTGTCCAAAGCTCTTCTCAAAGCAAACGAGAGATCAGCACGAAAGCACCTTATTTGAAAAGGAAGAAAGCTATTGGAAGGTGACAGCTGGAATCCCAGTGCTTAATCTGTGTAATTAAAACTTTTCTAAGGAGCAGGAGAAGCAGATTTGACTTCAGGTAGTTTTAGGAGTTAATTAGCGAGGTCTTTTTGAATATTAAGAATGCCTTTGAAGGATAAAGTTTTGAAAACTAGTTTAGGACTTTCAAACAGCATAAATTAAGGCAGAAACATTTTTTTTTTTACACATCCTCAAGATGCAGTCATTCTCTGTAACCGGGCCATTTCCTTCCATCAGAAATAAAATCATATGTCCTTCTCAATGCCTTATCCTCATTTATTAACTTAAAGTACAGTGGCAAGTAAACTGGAAACAATATTTTACAGGTTTTGGTTGCACATCCACAATTGTTGCCAATATTGAAGTCAGTAAGTCAAGTCAAACTGAATTTCTTCACAGTCTGGATACTGTAATATATTACCAATGTTAAAGAGAGCAGCCTACATGTTTTGGGACACAAGATGGTCACTTCTAAGAAATTATATAAAATTCAATAATGATAATACAATTTTTGATGTTCTTCATGTTTTCTTCTAAAAATTTTTAAAAGGCATTTTTAAAAAGCATTTTTAAAAGGGAATGTGAGTGAAAATATGGCCTTGCTTTCTTTCATGTGGAGTATGGCCTTGCTTTCTTTTACATTGTTCTGGTACACTTTTGTAAGTGTTTATCAAGAAAGATATCAACTGCACTGAAAATTTGGCCATGTCTCTTAAAAAAAAAAAAATGGAGAATATGGGTTTTTCTCCATATTTTATGTACACATATGCTTTGTTTTGTGAATGCTCTCGCTTTCACAAAAATAGCAGAGGTCTGTGTTTGTGCTTCTGTACATGGACAAAATTTAGAATTTAGAAGGTATATTTTACTTTCACTCTCTTTATTAGTTTTGACATACATCAGTGCTTAGAGTTTCTCATATTTGTGAGCTGTTTCAAAACAACTATTATAGCAGCAGAGTGCATCTTCATGTAAAATATGTGCTCAGGTGTCCAAGAAGGCCAACAGCATCCTGGCTTGTATCAGGAGCAGTGTGGCCGGCAGGACTAGGGAAGTGATTGTCCCCCTGTACTCAGCTCTGGTGAGGCCGCACCTCGATTACTGGGTTCAGTTTTGGGCCCCTCACTACAGGAAGGACATTGAGGTGCTCGAGAGAGTCCAGAGAAGGGCAACGAAGCTGGTGAGGGGTCTGGAGAACAAGTCTTACGAGGAATGCCTGAGGGAGCTGGGGTTGTTTAGCCTGGAGAAGAGGAGGCTAGGGGGTGACTTTATTGCTCTCTACAGGTACCTTAAAGGAGGCTGTAGAGAGGTGCGGATTGGTCTATTCTCCCACATGCCAGGTGATAGGACGAGGGGGAATGGGCTTAAGTTGCGGAAGGGGAGGTTTAGGTTAGATATTAGGAAAAACTTCTTTACTGAAAGGGTTGTTAGGCATTGGAATAGGCTGCCCGGGGAAGTGGTTGAGTCACCATCCCTGGAGGTATTCAAAAGACATTTAGATGTAGCGCTTAGTGATATGGTTTAGTGGAGGACTTGGTAGTATTAGGTCATAGGTTGGACTAGGTGATCTTGGAGGTCTTTTCCAACCTAAATGATTCTGTGATTCTGTGAAAATTAAATAAATTCATAATTTATATAATTACCTGTGAATTTGGGAAGAAAACCAACCTAATAATAATCTGCCACCAATAAATATCTTAAAGGAAGTCATACTCAAGATCTGGTATTGTATTAAAGTTCTTGTGGGATCCCTAGGCATTCTCTGTTTAGAGAATAGTGTATTGCAAACTAAAGAACAACTGTGTTGTTTTGAAGTATGATTGTATCATTTAGTTATTTTCTACAACCTTCCTTTACAATCAGTCTTAGAGAACAATGATCAAAGTGGAGGCATGAAGTAGTAGTAAAGGAGTTTTCTATGCAGTGAGCAATGATAATAGCATGTTGTATCTAAAATGGTATAGACTATTTTCAGAAAAGATAATGTGTTCCTGTGAAGAACAAGGCAGATCACCCATAGTTTTAAATCATTTAAATCAACTATTTTTTTGTATAAACCCAGTGATCAAGAATTCTGACTTCTGTAAGTCCTGATGGACATTGGTTGTTTCATATAGATTTGGGTATTGCCCTAAATGCCACAAGTGAATATTGAAAATTTCACTCTGGGTTTATGTATTGAAGGTGTTCAAAAGTTGTAACATTTTATAGAAGTCAACTGGTTGTGTAGCTAAGCTTTTGTACAGGTCATTATTTAAGTAAATTTTAATAGAAAATATTTGGCAATTTTTGAGCATTTCACTTTCCAAACTTGGTTTCAAAACAAGTCAACAAGCTTCTAAACCTTTTTGAGGAAGGGTCAGAAAACCCAGCCTTCATGGCAGCACTGAAAATGATGATGGTATAAGTCGGTATATTATGTTTTAGCTCTGATTGTTGGTGAATTATTTAGAAGTATAGCAATGATTCCCTCATAAATTAGTAATTACCTTGTTTTTCTTTAAAAACACGTTGTTCTAGAAACTGTAGAAATTTATGAACAGAATTGTCTAGAATTAAAACACTTTTCTTCTAAGAGTATAAGCCTCTCTGGATCCTGGTTAGAGGACAAAAACAAATAACAGGAAAACCCCACTCAGCAGTTTATTATAACTGTGCTGTAATGCTAGTATTGAACATTTGCCTTATCCTGGACTGATTTTTGATTATGAAATACTGCTCTTAAAAACACAAATTACAGTTGTGATCTCACCTGTGCTCAAACATCGTGGTCCAAGGATGAGAATTTATTAACCATGAGAGCTGCATTTCCAGCCCTGTTTAACTCTATAGCTATGCAAAATACGTTTATCAATTAAAATTGTGTTCAGCATGTAATGAAGGCTGTTGTGGTTTCTAATTGGCATATATTATAAAGAAGAATAGAGTGGTAAACCTAATTTATTATTCTATTCAGAATATTCTCAATTTTATGGTAATCCAAAAAAAAAAAAAAAGTATTATTCTGGAGCAAATGTCATATTTTCTCTATTATACTTCAGTTCCATTTTTTTAGGATTTTTGGATGCCTTTTCTTTTGTTACATTTATCTTAAAATCATGGATATAGAGGGTGAAGATGATGATCCTTGCCATGTTTGTCAGCGTGCCCTTGCCCTGATTCTAGCAGTTTGCAGAAGGAATTGTGAAGAAATACTTTATGTAACATACATAGGAGTACCAGACAGTATTTGGAAGTAGCAGACAAATCAGTGACTAAAATGCTCCATAAGCAAGAGAAATATATTTAAGAACATACTTTAGACAACCTGTGGTGCAAATTACTTGTGAGAGAGAAAAACACTTTCACAATTGTTGTACAGTAGAATATGATTATGAACTTAGAATGCATATTGGTTATGAAACTACAGTAAGTGTTTAAGGATTTTGGGGGAGAGGCAAAAAAAGAGCAATATGAGTGTGATAAGAGACACTCCTGGTGGTTTGACTGTTACAACAAACAGTGGCTGCTTCCCTCTTTTTCTAAGCAGAAATATGGTGGTATAGTCAAGGTGACTTACCATTGCAAAACCCACAGGCATCTTGACTTTCCCATCTCTTCAGTAGATGATGTACAAATGAAAATAGACAGCGATGTGGTATTTATGGTTTATAAAACTAAGTATTTAAAGACATCCTATAAACTTATCTTGAAAGCACTGCTGTGCACTAGGCATGGTATCATGACAGTGTCTCTGCAAGTGTTCCAGATCATGTGCTTTAGTGTTGTGATACCTCAAATATTATACTGACATTTGCAGTCTTTACACTGTGCATTATTCACCAATATTTGTGATTTGTGACATTCTTGCTAAAGACTGTCGGGTATAATCTGTCATGAAACGATCCATTAGAGTATATACAGAGACTCCAGTCTTTCTGCAGGGGCACATGTCCTTGAGAAGATGATATTCTGAGTTAAAAATTCTGTGCCCTAGAAAATTAAAATTATCAGGATACTCCATATTTTAGGCCAGAGTAAAACACATTACCAAAATAGAAAATTTAATTTCAGGTGCAATGTTAGCAATTTAAAATTAGCCGTATGCTTCAGCATAGCAAGTTTCTTGTGTGGTGTATACATGACAGTTCTTTACCAGTCAGCTATAGTAAAACCACTTAAATTATTTTGTACATCTTCAGACAAAAATGTTCCCGAGGCTTTAATTGCATCAACCATGTACCTACTGATAACTTCCAATCTGCTGAAGCTACACAGAGAAAAGATGCAGGCTTTTGTGGCTGATGCAGAAATTTTTAGGTTAATTCACACTTGTGTTTTTCAGGAACGTGGGTAAAGACTTCATTTGGCTTCTGTGCCCTTTGTGAAAGAGGAATAAGGTCATGGATTCTTTTGCTGCAAAATAGCTGGAGGTAGATTAGACCCAATCACAGCAAAAGAATTTTCATTATCTTTCTAAATTGGATATTTTGGTTAAACGGACACCTTCTATTTTCCGTGTGATGAAAAAGAGGTGGAAAATTCACATAGAATGGAAATAAAGCCTTGGCTCAGTTGCATTCTTTAGTTGATGTGGTTAGGAAGTACGTTAATCTCCGTTTAAGAAGAATTGTGGACTAATTGCATAGTTATAAATGGATAAAACAGTTTTGTATTCACAACATGGGGAAAATGCACAATACAAGTACAGCTTGTTACAAGTTCCATACGTTTGTTTGGGTAGTTCAGTTTGTTTTTATAAATTGCTAGAACATGTTTGTTCAATGCTGAACCATCAGGACGTGATTACATGTTAGTATACATTTAATGTTTTCAATGTAATACAAATACTCATATTAATTTGCATTTTATTTTATTTACTATGTTACCATGTTTCAGAGAGAAAATTATTACTTTTTATTAGATCATCATCTTTTTGGAACTGTTCTGCTGTAATTAACTACCCAAAGTAATGAATTCTAAATTACATTCTCAATTACTTGTGACTAAAATTATTTTAAACTAAGAAAAAAAAATTGGCTTTGTCCAATGGAAAGCTATATCAGTGTTGTAGTAGAGCTCTAGATGAGGGTAACTTGGTTTTTAAATTAAGTGTCAAATATAATTTGACATTAGAAACATAAAGTGTAGACCTGCAGTCTGAAGGAGAAAAAAGCTACCTCAGCATCATTTAATAGTTTAATTTAAACCAGCCTTTTTTTAACTAATTCAGTAATGCCTGGCAGAACAAAAAAGTCAGGTGGGGAAAGTGTGCATGTGTGTATACATGTACACCACTCTCCCCCTGCTTTGGTGTGTGTTTATCTACTTACATCTTCATACATGCAGTGCTGTGAATATAAGAATCTACAGTTTAGTCACAGACTTTCTAGAAAAAATTGATTCCGTAATTTAATGCTTTTCATAAAATATTGATGACTTTGAAATGTGAAATTCCTGCTTTGTTGGTTCTTGACATCTCAGGGTGATGGTGTGCGTGTGTTAGCGGATGTGTTAGTGGCTGAGTTGAGTAAACCAGTCATGTCTGTGATTGTGTGAAGTGTGACCATACCAAACAGTTACCCCAGCACAACTAAGGGGGACAGTAAACAGCAGCAGAGGAGCAACTGGGATAGGAATTTAAATTCGGAGATGGAATAGTAGCGGATGTGTGTATGGGGCTATATTGTAGATAATATTTAGTATGACCTATAATTATCTAAGGTTTTCATTGACAATCTTCAAAATGAAAAATTGTATGATGTCTTCCATATTGAGATTGAATAGAAGCTTTTGGTGAAAAAGGAGTTCAAAGTTTTTGTTATCATGTACAGGAATATTTTTTGTAAACATGGATCTCAGCCTTTTGCCCTTAAGGTGAAGTTGTTTTTTGTTTTGTTTTAGGAATGCTTACCTTGTACTACTTTCCTATTTTAATTAAAATATTGAAGATGTTAAGACTTTCTGGACCAGTCTAGACTAAAATTTCCCTAAAATCTTTATATTAAATTCCATGTGTGTAGTTAATTCAAAACTCTTAACAGCATAATTGTTAGCATCATTTATCGTTATCACTTCTATTTACTGTGTGGAAGACAGCAATTACATCAATTCCACAAACGCCAGCATCTTTAAGTTTTTACTGCAACTTTGGCATTTAAAATTGCAGATAACAACTCTTTGGGGTGGGGGCTAGAGGGAGAGGAAAGTTGCGAGGGGAGTAAGTGCTTGGCCTGCAAAGGTTAAAGCTCTTCAGGAGCAGGACTGTGGTTCTCGTTGGTTTAAGGGAGCTGTAAGGCAGACAGTACATATCCTCTTAACGCTGTACGCAGGTTCTTTTCCTGTCTGTATTCCCATGAGATGAACAGGGGCAGATTAAACATTGGTTTCCTGAGCACCTGCCAAAATGTACAATAAATATCAAAACTTATTTCCTGTTCATTTTCTAATAGTCTTGACATGAACTGCTAGCAATTTTAAGTTAAAGCACATAAAGATTTATATGCTGAAACAGGAAAGGTGGTATCAAAGAACATAAAATCATCTTTCATATAAAGTTACTTGTCCAAACTCTTTCCACGGCTCATGAATCTATGCATAGCATCTTTGGCATGAAAGCTTAGGTTTACTGCATGAAGTTTTTAGCATATGAGTTCTGAATTTAATAATCTATAACATTATACACTTGAAAGCAGCTTGCAGGCAAAATGTCATGATCCAAAATTTAAGGTTGGTGTCAACTTGAGCCTAATTCAAAGTTCAAATTTAAGGTACAGAAGATAGATACATGTTTTTTTAAATTGGAATAGATTATATAAAGAAAAAGTTTAGCAAAAAAAAAAAAAGTATTTTTAGGGAAATATTTCAAGAAAATGTTTTTTCCTTTTTTGTAAATATTAACTGGTTTTGACGTTACTACGTTTAGTTGTCTAAGTTCATACAGTTCCTTCTATAATTTAATGTTTGATTTTCTTCCTTTAAGAAGTATTAGCCAAGCAACTTATTTTGTGTCCTTGATGTACAGAATGATGCCTGTATATTGCTCTTGGGTAGTAAAGATTGCTACGTTCTTTTAAAGAAATACTTGCCTTTATTTCAATTGCTTCCTCTGTTCACTTGAACTATTTATTTTCAGATTTTTTTTGCATGTTTTCCTACTTCCAATCTTTATTCTATTTTTACCTGTCTTCCCCTACTTTCACTGATGATGTAAAAAGCTGTATTAAAAATGTCAAAATGATCTTAAATCTTACATCTGATGTTGTTTCCTAGGAACTCAGGTTACCATACAGTTACCATACAGTAGCATTATTGAAGTCAGGTCCTATTACTGTAGAGGGTCATAATTTTGGTTGCTTTTGTAGGCTGAGTTCACTGCATGTTTGGGTGCATGTTTGTGTATTTTTGTATTCCTCTCTGGGCTTCCCTGGTACTTCCATGTTACTTCTGCCATTAGACATTTTCAGTGCAACCTGCATCTCAATTATGTCCTCATCACTGATTTTTAATGCCTCACCCTTATCTCTACGTATACTTACAAGTGGAGAGATTAACTTAAACACCTACTTAAACTTCTGTATGTAATGTTTCCCGGTACAGAAACTTCAGGGAGATGCACACACCTTACATCAGTGCTGTATGTTGAACTGATTTGTACTAGACAGCAGTTAAAAGAATGATGCATTCCAATCTTTCAGGTATCCTAGTAGGAGTTCTTCAAATAAAGTAATCACCTTACCTTTCATTATGTAAGCATTCATAGAAATTTCTTCCCCAAATTCTGTTTGTGTTTCAATCCAGTGCTCAGTACCCATTGAAATGACATAAACCAGTTTGGAATGCTTCAGGACAGGGGCTGGAAGGATGTTTCAAAGGAAATGCTTAGGATTAGATGAAGTGCCTATGAAGCTGAAAATTCATATTTGAACAACAACAAAACTACATAAAACAAATTAAAAAATAGCAAATGGATTTTAAAAACAGCTTTCATGCTGCTTTTCTTGCTTTCACTTATAAACCCTAAATGAAGAACAAAGGCATTGAACAATAAATTATTTTGCCTGTTCTTTTTTGGAGCTGGTACTGGGTTACTGTTTTTCTTTTTGTTTTTTTTTTTAATCATTACTATGGCTGCTTTTAAAGCTTCCTTCTTCCCCTCTCTTTAATAGCCAGATGGTATCTCAAAATACTTATTCAAATTGACAAAGCAGGATGGGAAGATAAAGGAGGAGGTGTTAAGACAAAAGATTTAGAAGAGAGTTAATTACTTCCTTCAAGTCCCAAGTTCCTCCTATACTACTTAGAATATTCAGCACTTTTCATTGTGGCTTTTAAGTTTAGTATGTTTAAAATAGCAAAGAAATAGATTTTATAGATAAGAATGGCACCATTAGGGGACTCAGAAGTCATTAAAAGGTTAGAATGAAGGACAACTGGAAGAAATTTTCACCTTTAACTCTGTCCATGTTCTGCAAACCACTTAATACTAGTGATGTGTACAAATCAAGATCAAAAATTAAATGGATAACATGCACAATTTGAATGTGTGGTGAATCTCATAGAATTATATGGAAGCCCTTTGCCAGTGTCAGAAGCATATTGTTAACTTAAAAATGAAACTACATTTAGGTGAAATATGTGATGAATGGGCAAAAATGCTGAAGGAGAAAGAATTGCAGTAAGGAAAATGGAAATGTGTTGTCTGTTTTTCTCTCCCTTCATTTCTGCAGTTATAGAAATCTCAAAAATCTTTTGTCAATTGCTGCGCAGAAATGTTTAGGAATAAAAACAGAACTTTATAGAAGTGTTTCTCTCTCACATTGATAGGTCTTAAGATTTTACGATAGGCAAAAACTTGAGATTTTGCTGTTATTCAAGCAATTAATATTTCTTAACCACTTCTAATGTGTTACTGTCTGAGATTTCTGGAATCAGTAAAGAATTCTCTGCTGTTTTGGTCTCCCTTCCTGAAACATAACTTGGCCTAGCAGAGTAGGACATGCTCCCACCTCTCTTTTCCATTTGATGTCTGTTACTGAGATGGTAAGGGTAAGACAAGCCAACTTGATATCAGCAAGATTTTTTTTCCCAGGTCAGATTAGTGGAAGCCTCTACCACCTATTTCAAATTTCTACAACTAAAGAATTTCAGAGAAGCATCTGTCAGGTTTTTTTTATTACAGCCAGAATGTACTGGAACTGTCTTTAGAGCTTGCTTTGGCTCTTAAGTTTTCCGGTGTAGAATTTCTACTCAGTGCTAGACAGAATGTTGTGCTGGTTGAATTTTTTTTCTCTTCATAGTAACTTCGCTACAAAGAAAGGCAAGGTACGTACATTGAAGAGATGCACAGTTTTAATTGCTTTGAAGTATAATAGTCATTAGATTCAAACAGTATGCGAAATAAAAAATGAACACAGTCATATGTCATAGGCTTGTAATTTGTTTTAAAGTGTTTCTGCTTTCTGCTAGCAAAGAGAACTCTGGGGCAAAAGAAATCAATGCCCAGGCTATAAATTTCTGTGTCTCTGTTTCTCACACCGCTTTTAGTTTTAACGTTACTTCCCTGCAGCCATGATCTGAAAGCTAAAAACTTACCTAAAAATCACTTACAGCATATCATTTTTACTGAGTTGAAGTCATTTTCTCTATAAAATTGTACAAAGCAAATTATTTTAACAATTTTGACTGAATGTGCCGTGGTGAATTTACAGCTTGCTTTTGAAAGTGTTGCTGTCCTTTAAACTAAGCATTATTATTGCTACAGAGTCATTGGATTCAAATTACTGCATTCATTTTCCTACTATGGGCACTTTTCACAACACACTTTTCAGGTGTGTTGTGCCTCTGTTTTATCTAAGCAGAGGGTAGCATTGAAAAAGGTCCACAGGTAATAAAGGTCCCCTTTTTGCTTGTAAACGCTTACTGCACGTATTGAAAGGTACTTTTTTTGCTCCCTATTTTCCTAAAGCTAGTTATTGCCCCAAAAGAAATGCCTAAATGGACATTCTGCATGGTGTTTTTCTTATATTAGTAAAATCATTTTATTTTGTCCAAGTTATCATCTAAATTTACTTTGTAATTCCTAAAGGCTATCAGATGATCATTAAATCTTGATTGTCTGTCAGGAGGAATTAATAATCTTGACTTTGGAGTAAATGTAGAAGCAATAGGGGGATTGGAGTCAAATATTTGAATACCATTTCAGTGTTAAATTGGTTATTCATGTTCTAGTAGATAAAATATAAATTCAATTCATAAATCTTTCTTTGCATTTCATACTTGTTTTTGTGTTTTTTTTTTCCCTTTCCAGGTGATTTAAAATGTACATGGTTTGGGGTGGGGACCACTGCTTGGATGTCCTCTGTTTAGAACACCTTTTCAAACAAGTTCTAATAAAGAATGTATGTAGCTGTATGCATAGATTACATGTAATGCTGTCGTTAGAAATTAGAAGTAAACTTGGTGAGAGTTGGTTTCTGGATGAATTGGTCAGCTTTATTTTAAAGGACAGATAGAGTTAAAGCAAAGACTGTCATAGTTTAGTACTACCTTACAAGAAACTTCCACTTAATGTTAGAGCCTGTGTTTCTAGGCAGTATCTATTACTGTTTTATTTATTTTAAATGGCCATTTTTATTAATGTGATATGTTTTCACTTGCTGATGGCAATTACAATAAACTGTGAGAGAAAAGCAGTTAGGCTGCAAAGGTTTAAGAGTTTTTTGTAGTCCGATTTTTGTGTTTTTATGTATGTGGTATCAGTGAATATACGTCCATACTGTCACAGCACCTTATATTCTTGTGTAGTGACATGCCATGCTGCTCTTGTTGTCACAGTATGCTTATCCACCACATAGGACAGCTTTACCTCTACATTCTCCTACAGTTGTGAAACAATTTATGGGAGGTAGTTTTATTCTCTACTTTCTCCATGAGAAATCTAGGCATAATCAAATTAAGAAAGGATAACTAACTTGTCTCCATTTCTACTTCTTTTTCCCTCCCTTTGTTGTTCTTGCACAACTTCCTCTCTGGGCTTTTAGCAGAAGATGGTGGGAAATGGTCTCAGGAGCTTTTTATTTATTTACTTTTACATAATGCAGGGAGGCTGTTTTCCCCATCACAGTGCTGACTGAGGTCCCTTTGGCTTTATCTGTGGCATGGACAGATGTTGAATGGCATATTTGAGAGACTTGGTCCACATGTGATTACTGCATCCGCATCCTGATACACAGTGTTCCTTCAGGCACTTTGGGAAGGAAGCACACGTGCTCAAACCAGAAATGACCGGGCTTATTCACTGCTGGGTACCCCAAATAAAATGAGCAGGGAACTTGCTGAGGAACACACCTGCTCTGTAACTATGGATGTGGCCAGCACGTGCACAATGGGTGCAGGATTTTAAAATACTGTGGAATGTACATAGCGAGAAACATACAGCTCCTGTACCATGTTGATAGCAGCACTTCCTAAATGCCTGTGTTACATGTTCAGTCATACCTAACTATGGATGTGATAGTTATGAATGTTATTACTAACATTTTACATCTATTAAATTCTGAACCATTACTGGAAGATTTTTTTGTAGTCAGGAATTCATCAGGTAGCTAGCCTGAGTCCTACCATATCTTATCACTAAGTTCTCAGAGCATGATGAAGATGCCCTATCTATAAGTTCTGTTTACATTTTCAGTATATACTTTAGCCTGTGGGCATATAATAACTATTTTAGGAAATAAGCTAAATAATAGATGTTAATTTATTTTCATTATGTACAATTACTTTTGAAGAGGTCTTACTGAAGAATTCTGGCTTGAGTTTTGAATAAATTAAAAATGATAAATTGGCAAAGAGGGGGGGAGAAGAACCAGAACTTTCCCATTGGAAAAATGTCACTGAAACCAGAGCCCTGACATTTAGAACTGCTAAGAGTGTGGTGTAAATACTAATGACAAGCCAAAAAAACTAATGTGAACATTTATTATTTCTGAATCCCTGAGAATTGATTAAGTTGTGAGATGTATTTGGAAGGGACACTTGGAAATCATATAATACAGCCTCCTGCTTGAAGCAGGATTATCACCATACTAGATGGAGCCAGCTGTGACTTGTCAAACCAAGTCCCGAAAACCTGAACAACCTCTTGAGTTCCCCATTCTAGTGTTGCACTGCATTCCTGATGAATATTTTTTTTTCTTAACCTAAGATGTAGTTCTTGACTACTGTATATTGTTTTACCATCTACATAACCAAGAAGAATTTGACTGTTGTTTTGTGACTCACCTTCAGGGAGTCAAAGGTGGTTTTAGGTCCCTCCCTAGCCCTCCTCTTCACAAGAGCAAGCAAGCTCTACTCCCTCAACCTTTTTGTAATTCATTGGAATGGTCACCTCAGAGGTCATTTAAAAGAAAAAGCAAGACAAGGCGTATTAAGAAAAGGAATGCAGAATTTCATAAAGGAGAAATATAGAGGCTATATATACAAAAATATATATTTTGCGAAGACGGGAGGAATGAAGACAAGAAGCAATGATATAGTATGTTATCTGGATATGGTCAATGTTAGTATTATTGATTAAATTCTGTAGGATATGAATTAGTATGTAGTTACCTCAGTTGTCAGTGAGTTTTTTTGATTGTATAAAGCCAGACTGGATGATTAAGCCATTTTCAGAAAGAACAAAAGACAGCTTAGCTGCTGATTAAACTACTAGGTTTAGACCCAGAATATCTGAGGTTAAGTGGTTTGCTTAAATACTGAGTATGTTTGACCTTGAATTTCTAGAGATACTTAGTTAGATTTTCAGCACTACTTAGATCTGTAGGTAATAATTCTACTAGACGTTTATCATTTGGTGATGGTAGGAGGGGTTGAAATACCTTTATGCTCTTGCCCTTAATTGTATGCTACAATGGAAATAGCATTATTGTGTTGTATCAATTTTTTTTGTCCTTGTAAATTTTTTGGTGTTGTCTTGTGTGCATACATAATATCCAGTACTGGAGTCACAATGTCATGATTCTTTCAATTTTATTAATTCAGACAAGATTTGAGTTTTTGGAAAGATGCCAGCTTGTTCAGAAAAAGGTCCTGTATCCCACTGCATATCACACCATTTTTCTCTTTTTTTTCTCTCTTCCTCTGCTTCTTAAAACTATCACTGTTACTTGGTATGTCTTTGGTCTATACTTCTAAATAGGGTATGCTTATCATAGGCTTCTTTTTTCAGGTTGAACAATAGCGTATTTTTGGTGTGGTTTTGCTCATGCAAGGATGTTAAGTCACAGTACCATGTAGTTACTGTTACAGGATGTACATTGAACTGCATCATCTAAATACTATTCTGCATCAACCTAAAGCTTGCCCCTCCTCTCCTGCCCCTCCTCTCCTGCCCCTCCTCTCCTGCCCCTCCTCTCCTGCCCCTCCTCTGCTCTGTGAGATAGTTGTTGATAGTGTTGAAAAGATTGGTCTCTGTGTAACAGTCCAATGTGACATGTACTCAGTCATTATGGGGGTAGGTGAAGGCTGCTATTTCTGCTGTGTTCTGTGCATTCTCTCATCTCTCCTTATGTTGCAGCTGGCATCTGTATTTGGTCAGACTCTTAGCAATATAGTCCCATATCTTTTTCACCTCCCATTGTTTTATATTCTTACCAGCTTTCAGCATCAGACAGAACTCAGTTTGTTTCTACTATTCATCTCTTTTCCATATATTCTTTCTTTTCTGGAGTGGATGGATTGTGTTGTTAAACAGCATCAGAAAATTAGTTCGTAGATGTAAAAATTATAGATTTTACCTCTCTACAAGTTAAATACTGTGTTAGTTAATGTTTTATTTACAAAAGTATGAGTGCTATGCTTTATTTTAGACTTAAAATATAATATTGGGAGGAAATGGACCTGGTGGCATGTGAATACCATCATTTTTCTCAGTGATAAGTTGGTATGCAAATGCTCACATTCTGAAGCAATTGAAATATCATCCACAAACATATAACTGTGGAAAGACAAATTAAGTAGTCATCTACCAAACATCTCTGATAATTTTTTTGAAGAAACACGAGGTGGCACAATTTAATATGCAAAATAGTATTTCAAGGCTTATCTTTATCATGAATCTTATCTCTTAGCCCTTGGCAAATTACAGGCTAAATTCCTGTCATTCACAAAAAAGATAATTTTGAATCCCTCCTGTAATTATGAGTCCTTCATGGTTACTGTTGTTATGTTTTGGCTTTTACAAAAATTTCGAAACTTTCTATTACATCTCATTTTTCCTCTCTAAAGAGATAGGCATCTAGCAGCAGATTTAAGTTTTTGGATTTCCTATTATGAAGCTGTAATAAGTAATAAACTAATTTGAAAAATAACTCAGTTATAACCAAACTCAGAAGAAACTAATGGTTTACAAAATTAAAATCTGTAAAAAAAACAAAAGTTAAATATTTCATAATAAAATATTGCAGTATGAAGCTGAGAAGAGATATGGTGAAAGCAAATGAGTGAAACTATTACTTGCAGCAGCTGTTGCACAAAATGCTGCCATCATATCAGCTGTCTTATCTGCAAAGCTGACAGGGATGACTGGATGGATAACATCCAAGGAAATAAAAAAAAAAAANGAAATAAAAAAAAAAAAAAAAAGGAAATTATGACAGTGCTTAAAAATTTTCCTAAGGAGAACAAAGTAATATTTTGTGTAATAAAGTATTTTCAGGAAAGTTGTAATTTGTTGAAGCCAGAATCTTACAGATATGTTGGTTGACTTTTCTGTTTCAGAAGTATTTTGGAATAAGTGGTGACGATTGTTCAGTATTTTATTTAAGCAATTTTTAAAAGGAAAAGATATAGACAGTTTATAAGAACTTTGTTTCAATGTTTTTAGGATTTTTTTAGAACATTTTTAGGCTGGTATTTTTTATTCTGATTTCAGATGGCAAAGACTTTTGAAATGCCCTGCTATGAGAAGATTATTTTCCATAAACATTTTAAAGAAGAATTAAAAATCACATCTAGTTTGAAATTAATTTCTTACTATCTTTCAATGCAAAATCATAATGGTTTTCAGATGCTCATCAGTGTTCAAACAACCACATGTGAGCAGTAATATAGATAACTATTTTTACTGGAGTACTGTAAAGCTGTCTGTTTCCAGACATCTCACAGGTAGTCATTACATATGTTGTTGTCGTGGTTTTGGCTGGGATAGAGTTAATTTTCTTCGCAGAGGCTTGCACGATGCTGTGTTTTGTTTTTTTTTTTTTTGATGAAAATAGCGGTGATAACACGATGTTTTAGTTGCTGCAGAGCAGTGCTTACACAGAGTCAGGGGCTTTTCATCTTTTCATGCTGCCCTGCCAGTGAGGAGGCTGGGGGTGCACAAGGAGCTGGGAGGGGACACAGCCAGGACAGCTGACCCAGACTGGCCAAAGGGACATCCCATGCCATATGGCATCATGCTGAACATTAAAAGCTGGAGTAGAGAAGGAAGAAGGGGGGATGTTTGGAGTGATGGCATTTGTCTTCCCAAGAAACTGTTACACATGATGAGACCTGCTTTCCTGGAAGTGGCTGAACATCTGCCTGCTGATGGGAAGTAGAGAATGAACTCCTTGTTTTGCTTTACCTGGTAAACTGTCTTCATCTCAACCCATGAGCTCTCGCGCTTTTACCTTTCTGCTTCTCTCCCCCATCCCACTTGATGCGAGTGGCTGTGTAACTTAGCTGGCTGCTGGGGTTAAACTATGACAGAAGTAAATAAAAATCAGGAGTCTTGGTTATCAGCTATTTAGACTAACTACTGTATCATTTTTTTCTAGTGAGACTTTTCACATGAGAGGGAATAATCTGTAACTTCTGTAAGTGATAAAATGTATTTATGTACGCATATGTAAACATACAAACTTGAAGTATATAAGGCATTTTATTAATGTTCATAACGTCCCTTCTGTGAAGTCTTGTCATATACATGTGAATAATACAGAAGAAATATGGATAATTTTTTTAACTGTATGACTTGAACCGTTTTAATATTTCTTTATCTAGACTGTTAAATGATTGCATCAGCCACATCAAACAGCTGTAACTGAACATACACTGATCACAACGCAGAGTGACCTTTTAGTTTGCTTATCATGAAACTTAAGTTAGTAGACCTTTCAGCCTGATGCAAATCTTTTTTTCAAGGCACCCTGCTGTACCTTTCCTGTTTAAACTCTTGAATCATTACCTATTTTAAGGATGTACTGTGCCCTGAAGGTATGGTGACATTTACTAATCCTTCCCACTGGACTTTCCAGACATTAGGTCCGTCTCTTGCTGTGCTGGATTGAAGTACATGGGGGTTGTTTTTGAACTATAATTCAAAACAAACACAATAATTCAAATTGCAGTCAGTACCTTGACCGTTGTTTTACTGTTCATGTGTCTATGTAGTTAGAGGGAAATATCTAAATACAGTCTTGACAAAAATTACAAAAAAAAAAAAAGTGGGGGGTATAAAAATACTTACTTGAGATCCCCCCCCAGTCTGGATTGTAGATACCATTTCCAGCCCTTTGCAACTGGGCTGTTTTTTTTTTTGCCTTAACTATTAATTATATTTAACTATTATTATACTTACTTATACCTTAACTATTATTATACTTAACTATTTGCCTTAAACCGTAGCCAGTAGGATATTTGGAATATAAGTGGTAAGATTTACATGCTTACGAACAAATCTCTAACAAATTTTGTATTAATGCTTTTGAAAACTTTTCATCTCCAGTTTGCTTTTCTGTTAGTGCTGAGTTTGATATTCCAAATTCACAGATATAAATTCCATAGAGTTTAAAACATAATAAAAATAAAAAAAAGTTCACATCCTCACAAAAAATAATAACCAAAAATATAGAGATGCCTTGCTTTATCCAAAGCCTAACTAACTTGCAGGTCAAGTTGTTACACTGAAATGCAGGCTATTTACTATTGGTTTTTCTTGCCATTTCCTATTGAAATATTCCCTGTTGAAATATGAAGTAGGGAAGTTTGTTAATTGATTTTTTCATTGATCATACACAGCTGATAGCATAGTTTAAAAGCCTCAAAAATTCTGTTTGTCCTTCAAGTTTACATCATTGTTTCATTATCTAGCATGTGCAAGAGAAGTAAATGGACATCAATAAGAATTATCATCAGTGTTCAGCAAAGATAAGTCTCAGTCCTGTCTTTTAGAAAACACTTCCTAGAACATCTAGTTAAACAGAACAGAAACAAAAAAGATAACATGTCCTTTGGTTAAAAGTTTAATTCAACAAAGCAGGCTTTGCATTGTGTGCTCTGAAATGTCATTCACTCGGGTGCTGGTGGACAATGGTTCATGATTTTCATTGCTTTGGCTTTAAAAGCAAGCAGAATTCCTTGGCTTTCCAATTAGTTATCAGGAAATACAAGGAAAAGGTGTTTGGTAGTTAAAGGGCACAATACACAGTGAATCACAAATTCACATTAACACACTGATTTTGTTATTTGTAAAGATGAAATTAGTTCAAGTGTAAAAAAACATTCCCTCAGATGAAATTGAAGGAGTTTGTAGTTAGAACTGTTTACATATAGTAAAATATAATTCTAAAGGACGTTGCCAGCTTTGGGCAAAAAGTGTCTGATGGTTTAGAGTTATTTTTCTGGCATTAAGGCTGTATTTTCCTAATCATTTTATCTAGCAGCCATGTCTGTATAAGTTCCTACTCTCTCCCACCACAGATGGAGGCTCCTGCCATTCTTCTCTTCCATGCAAATCCATCATTTACTTGTGTGTATGGTAAAAGTAGTTCTGGAGTTGTACTGTGAACTAGAATTCTAAAAGGAGAAAAAAAAGTTGAAAAGAAAAGTAATGTTTGTTTTATGTCATGAAACTATTATTTTCTAGGCTAGAAGGCATCTTATAAGAGATGTGGGATGCTTAAGTCTCTTTCACGTGACAATGAGAAGGATTACCAGACAACTCTTGTCCTTATTAACAAATCAAGTTCTCTGTGTTCAGAAGATGCTTAAGGCCAAGATTTGTCCCTGA
Organism: Anseranas semipalmata; assembly: GCA_013399115.1. NCBI lineage: Eukaryota > Metazoa > Chordata > Aves > Anseriformes > Anseranatidae > Anseranas > Anseranas semipalmata. Next base: position 2,529,909 of record VXAA01007452.1, read on the forward strand.
ATGACTTGCTCATTTTTCTGCACTCTCAGCAGTAACCTGTTTTGACCCTCTTCTGCTATTCTACATACAGCCAAGATACACTTGCCCTAGCATTCTTTTCTGCCATTTGACTCTGGAGAAAAGTGAAGAGCAGAATTTACGTTCCAAAATCTCCCTGTGCATCTTTGTGCAAGGTGTCGTTACTGCTTCCCATCCAACCCAAACGAATATGGATATAATATTTCTTCAAGCTTTATATTCACACATACATTGCATGAGCTGAATAAGTGGGGTATTTCTTAGTCCAACTGTATCAGGATAGATAAAAAGCCTGAGTGACTGCCTCCTTTTTTATGATACTGGAGTGGCATAGGGAATGGTGGAATGCTTGCCTAATGTTGTGGATACCAATCAAAATTTTTGGAAGAAAGGCCACATAGTCATGTTCTGAAAATGCAGAGAGGGAAAAGCAGGTAAAAGTGAGGCTAATGTACCTACAAAATGAAAACAAAACAAGTATATGGCTAGAGAGGATTCGGTATGGAGAGGGAGTTGATGGAGGATGCCAGAAAGATTAGAAGATAGTTATGTTTTATGTTCTGTGATGAAAAAGGCTGAGAATGGGAGAGGAAGTTGAAATAAACAGTAAGAAAAATGATTCTTACCTTGTCATACCTACTAATGAAGTAAGGAAAAGCATATGAGATACTTTCTTTTTTCTTCTGTCCTCGTCACTGCTGGAACTAAGGAAATAGTCATAGGAAATCATTTTCCCCCATAATGTCATCAGGTGGGGGAACATATTTAAACAGTTCTTCATTGTATGTTGTGCTTCAAATTTTTGATGATAGAAGCATAAACAAGTGACTAAAGAGTCTTGTAGCTGTTCGTTAGCTAAACAAACAGGTGAAATACAGGATTCCTCATGGTTGTCTGTTACCTAGAATTTGTGTTATCTGGCTTGTGTAAGAGTGGAGAAAGTGCAGATGATTTGCCGTTCCTTTATCTGCTCAGAAGTTCTCAGTTCCCCTGTTCACAGTTATATGTATATATAACTCATTTTCAATTATCAGTGCAGAAGTTGGAGTAGTGTATCAACGTGTTATCTTAGAGAGAATTTTAATGTAGTGTAAGTTTAGTATGTCAGGGAAGAATAGCTAGTAGATAATGTATTAAGGAAATGAATAACTGACAAAGAGGTCAGAGAACACAGGAGGATAGTGAGCAATTGATATGAAGTGGTTTAACTTTCAGAAACAATGCAGTAACCAAGTGAGACTTAAAAGCATAGAGCAGCAGTTCTCACTGCCCATTGAAGCTCATGCATTATATTTTTCAAAAGCAAAACAGCTACAGTCACTCAGTGAGCAGGAGGGGCAGTAGAGCTGCAGAGAAGCCAGACGGCACGGCCCAAGTCAGCAAACAGGTAGGTGTCCTCGAACAGGAGTCCATGCAAGTTGTCCTGGACTTAAAATAGTTGAATTAATTTTCTTCACAAATTTTTATAAAAGCAGAATTGGCAAGCTTTGTATAGCCCACTAAATTTTGGGGAACTTGCTGTAGAACATTTTGAAAAAATACGTGCCTCACAATGAGCCACAGTTTTGATGCTCCTTTTCTCTGTTGTTTCTGCTGGTCATATAACTATTATCTACTGTTTTGTTGTAGGCTTCTTGTGTTGTGTGCATACATTGCGGAAAAGACCTTATAATCTCTACTTTAACTAGATAAAAATAAAATTCCAAAAAGTAGGGTTGTTTTGCTATTTTATGTGGAGGAAAATGTAAGTTCGAAGTTTCATAAAAGAGACTTGCTCACAAATGCAGAATGTTGATAAGGAAGTGCAGAAAAGCTATTTATTAAAAGCAGTAGTTGAGAGAAAAGGAATTCCTAAGAGTGTGGGAGAGACTGTGCACTGGCAAAAGGCTTCTAGCATTTATTCAGTATCATAAAGAAACCCTTGAAATACTTTGTTCTGATGACCTTCCATACAGCAGAAAAGAATGAGGGGATTGAAAAAGGGCAGAAGAGGGTAACTAAAGTGTTCTAGGATTTTTGGTTTATCTTAATTAAGGTTAGGTAACTAGATAAACTTAATACCAAAAGGCGCAGAATAAAAAGATAGTGAAAATGTTATATGTATATAAGGTATTCAGGAGAAAAGATTATAGACGTTTGCCAGAAGCTCTTTGGATGAGTATGTTATTTAAAAGAAGGTCATGGCTGGAGTTATGAAGGAAAGACTCATTTTCTGGTGTAGTCAGCACATTACTGCCATTTTGCTTTATTAGCATTCATGTATGTAAAAATGTTTTTATTCATATTATGAATGTCAGCATTAGCATTTAGATATAGGTGTTTCTGAATCAATGATTAGAAATACATGGAAATAGTCTCCTCATTTAAGTCATTCATCTCTTACCTAGCGTTGAATTTTAGTGTAAGTTAATTTCAACTAAAAGTGCTTGAAAGACAACATATAATCATTTAACAGAATATTAAAAAAAAAAAAGCGTAAGCAACATTAAGATTGTATCACTGCATGATAAAAGCAAAGATAATCAATGTCAACCTTGGCATTGCTTGCTTTGGAGGTCCTTCCCTAAGTGGTAATTAATTTTATAAAAGTTTATACTGTCAAAAGTCTACGGCTCTGATACTGAGAGGTTGAAAGATGCCAGTTAATTTTCCATTTTTGTCATTTGTCCAGAGAGTGCATCACTTGTGGGTTTTAATAAGGTATTGTCTGTTAATTGGTGAGCATTTTGATAGAAATAGTGGGATGAGGAAAGGACAGCAGTTTCTAATCTCAGTCAGTTAGAAGAGCTTAACTTCTTTTTAGCTCTGTATAGTTTGTTTTTCTTTAAAATGAAATATTTATTTAAAAGTTCTGGAACTTACACTGAGAACTTCCTACATATCTTGTTACTAATAGGGATATGTTTGGTGTCTGTCAAGCCAGATCTAGTCTTGCTTTTAATACAGGTAATTTTTTTAATAAATGCATTATATGGGCTATCAGCATTATCACAGCTCATTGTTTAGTAAAGAAGGGTATATAGTTTTGTATCTGGGAAATGTAGAAAAGGCTGACCTCAGAAAAAAAGTTATCATATGTGTATACGTATTTTGCTTCTGGAGCAGTTGTGTCCATATTTATATAATAGCCTTTTTTTCTAAACATATATTAATTTAGTCGGACTCATTTTGAAGTAGTATTTTGATATAGGGTCTCAAAAAGCCCTGGAGTATTTATACCTGTTTTCTAAAATGCAGACAGTAATAGTACACTGAAGCATTGTTGTCCCTTTACTCTTTGTAAATGGGCTATTAAGGCTGTCATAAAATACTCCCAGGTTCTTAGGAACCGTCTGAAAAACACATACATGTGCTGTGATGGCATGCTACCCCTGCCATTCTTCCTCTGAGGTCCTTGCTAATATGTCAGAAGGAGCTGTATTGATGGAGAGGGGATAAATTGACAGACTTTGCACGTGTGTGTGAATGGGCATGCGGGCTTTAGTTCATTTCTTTGTTCACAAAATATATCTGGATTATGCAATAATGAGGTGTTAACTGTTAGGTTCCAGTACTCCAGAAGAGTTGTTACTGAAGTAGCACAGGAAGCCTCAAAAATTACTCGTCAGATATAGGTATTGAGTAGAAACTATTTTGAGCTCTGTAATGAAAAGTTCTTGACCTGTTACAGCATTAACTACTTCTATACTTCTGTTCTTCATATGAACATGAAGGGTCAAATTCTACCTCATGTAAGCACTGAGGTCTTAACACTGAATCATAAAGGAGTTGTCTATGCTCAGCCAAGAAAGAAATTCAACTCTCAAGTTTTTAGAAGTTGTTACATTTTACTTCAGTCTGTCATTTATTTTTCTTATAGTCTAAATTACTTTTTAATATGAACTATTTTAATAAGCAACAGTTTGATTCACATGACCTGCGCATGCTTTTGTTGCAAATAATTTATAGTAAAAGTCACGTGCAGTATTTAGTTACTTGCCTACACATTCCAATGGAGAATAACAGGTAATAATGAGACTGTCCAGCCAGGCTCAAACAGGAGCCTTTCTTTAATGTTATATGATGAAGTTGCAGCTGGGCACAGACAACTAAAGATTGTGCCAGCCGGTCATACAGGACTGATGTAGTTTTAAATTTTCTCATAGCATATTCAATTCTATTTAAATATTGCAGAATGCTGAATTGTAAATGTTAACCTAGCCATGAATAAAAAATGTTGATATTTTATTTAATCAAAAAATAATTATGGATAGTCGGCCTTTATTGTTTTATTTAAAGTATTTCATTTTACATGTAGACTACAACTTATTGCAGAGTTGTGTTTTTATAAAGAGAATTTGTTTCTGATGCATAAAAAAATACAAGAGGCAGACTTCTTGCTACAAGAAAAATTGTTTGCTTTTGACAAGGGCTGTCACTTGTGTGGGTGTGGGGGGAAAAAAGGTAGCCATTTTGTGTGTTTCAGCGGGAAGGACTTGCTTTTCAGGAGTTGGATAAAACTCTTGTTCTGTAAGAAATTTCTTTACAGAAAAGAGAGCTTTTGAGTTCATTGCTTTCATGTTCTAGGCAAAGAATAAAGCGTCTGTGCATGGGAGATGTAAATTCCATATTTAAACTGCTAACTGATAAAAATGAGAAGTGTAGGTGGGAGCGATCCTACTGAGGCAAATGTCTTCTTATGCCGCCCTTTAATAAATTATTGTAAGGAATAGCTGGAAAGCTTCCCCTTTGACTTTCATCTGGCGGTTTTTGATTGTAACTTTGTAAAGGAATTGGTATCGACTTGTACCAGGCAGTTTTGGAGAAGAGGTGAAGAGCCTTCTCTTACGACTTTCTCTATGTTTTGTCAAATCAAATACTTATATTTGAAGTGCAAAGTGAAGGCTGATGTCAAGAAATGCCTTCAGCACAAGCTGGTGCTGGTCTCTCGTGACTTTCCTCTTTCTTAAAAGTATCAGAATAGATTGTAAAATGATGGCAATCTAGCTGGACATAAACACGTTTATTGCAGGCTCAGCAGCCATTACATATCATTAGAGAAAGGAGGCAAGGGACAAGGGGACCACTTTGATGTCAGTTTGATTCTTTTTAAGGACAAATGCATTCAGATGAGAAGATGCTAACTTTATGGATGCGTGTATACTTGAAGTTCAGAACCTATTACTGTCTTTATTTCTTTGTCCTGTTTGTAACCTTACAGTCAACTTACTTTCAAAGCAAATACAAATTGTAAGAACAGTAGTGTTAATAGGGGTGCTGGGAATAGCAAATTTTGGAAGCTATTTTATTTATGAAGAGTATGATTTTATTAGCATCATACCAGATCTGTTCAAAATGTGGGTACACATTTTTGCCCTCTCACTTTCTTTTTCTTAACAGTAAAATAGCAGATACAGTTAAAATAGGGAAACACATCTTTTATATCAGCAAATCTGTCATCTCTGACTTAAAATGTGCTTTTTATTAGAGAATCTATTTTTGTTTTTGAACAACTGCTGAAAGTCTGTATGTATTTGTGAAAGGAGATGCACATTCTGTGTTTTGGGGTTTGGGATTTTTTGCTTATTAAAGCAGACCTAAGTTATTTACTCTCTAAAATATCTTTTACCCTTTTGATTCATAAGATATACCTTTTTTTACTGTACATGAGATGCAATAAAGGATATTAATTAGAAGTTCAAGGAAATATATCTGAATAAATGTAGTTTTATTGCAGTAGATTTCTTTTCCTGTTTCTTTGTTACTCTTACTTGGATCTGACCTTCTTCCAGGATTTGACACATCACATTTATCCTGTAGGGCTTTCTTTTTTTTTTTTAATGTTATTTTATGTGGTACTTTCAATTGTCTCATTTGGTTTAAAAAAATCATACATTCACGTCCTAAATGTTTCACTAGTCAGAATAATTAAGTTGATCAGGTCTGGAATCATTGAAAGGAAAATAATAGGGTCATTGAAGCATTCAAGCTCTAATGGGAACCTGAGTTCATTCAGATATCAAATCCAATAATTGCTTTACACCTGTATACACAGTCCCAGTGAGCAAGTTCACAGTAAAGGTTTAGTGGTACAGGTTCAATACTATGTTTCAAGGGAATTTTAGTAGTTTTTTAAAAACTAAATTGTTTTGACTTTTTTCACCAGTTTGTTGTTATTTCTGTATATCAGTTGTAGTTTAGCTGATTACTCATCTTGATGCATTGGGAAATATTTTCACATATCATGCCTCCAGTAAGAAATTCTCATGAGCAATGTATTACAAACCTCATTTAATAGCAATCAGAAAAATCTGAAGGCTATCATGTGAGTTTCACTGCTTTGAAACAATTTCTTATTAGCCAAGTTAGTGGAATGAGGAGCAGTAGATTTACCTCAATTCAAAGTCTGAAACTCTGAGGTTATGATTGTGTGTAGCACAGCCTAAGGTGTATAGGGATACCTGCTTGATTGCTGCTTGTAAAAGGCAATTTCATGAGGATGAGGTAAAAGTCAGCATTACTTAGTGAGATTATAATAGCAATGAAGCAATAATTCTAACTTCTCAGTTTATACTGAATTTTGTGACAAAATCTCCATTAATGTCAGTGGTACAGGCTGTCACAGAAATTGAGGTAAATTTTATCACAAATTAGAAGGAAAAAATACTGATAAGGAAAATGACAACTGTTCATAGAGGTTTCAGTAAATTCCAGACTCAGATGCTGATTATCATTCCTCTTTTTTTTTATATATTTTTTTATTTTCCCACCTCTCTAAGTTTAGTTCTCAGCTGAGAATTCAAACAGAAAAAGAAAAGGAAAATGGATGTATATGGGCCTGCATTGTACTGATGTGAAGGCCTATTTTTCTCTGTAATTTTAAAAGCCAATTACCCTTGGAGGAAAGGAGAAAAATAGATTGATTTGTCTTGTAACCCCTGAGGCAGGCGTGTGTTGTCTCAAACTAAGGCTTTTCCATCACAACTCTTGTGGAAGAACTTTTGATGCGTATCCCAAGTGGTACTATTAACAAAGAAAGCAAAGTCAAATTCAAATATTAAATAGATCATTTTAAAGTTTTAAGGAATGCTAACTTACTGGGTTTAGGATTTTTTGTAAAATCTTTAAGGCTTGGATTAAGCAATAATAACATTTATTTTAAACATAAGTTTTACAGAAATGAGATTTACAAATCTACTTTTATTCTATAAATGCTTAAGTCTATTAGATTCTCTACAGCTCTTAATAGGATAAGTATTTATTTGCTTGACAGAATTGTGATACAAATGGTCAGTATCACAAATTTGGTTGCAAAAGTGTTATTTTTACTGTGTTCCCATACTGTATTGACTATGGTCACAGCTGGATTGCACTGAGATGTTAGATGTCATCACGCATGACATTTACCATTTGAGTTTCTTATGTTATTCATTTTTAAAACATTTTTTATGTATAACACAAAACACCAGTACAAAAAACAGTTTATGTATTTTCATACAGCTCCAAGGCTACACTTAGCCTGTGCCCAGCAAGCTAGGTGTGAGTGGCACAATAAGATGAGACCTGTCTATGTTACCTTTTAATCTGAGTGAAACCCATTTGTGTCAAGAGAAATCCTTTGGCTTTCTATGTTTTAGTCCTGTCTCTGGACTACAGTGCCTATGGATTTTAACTACTTTCATTTAGCAAGTTAAAGAGAATCCAGACTTCCACATATGTTCTCACTGAGAAATTGTGTGTGGGCAGATATGCTGAGCTGGGCAGCTTCTGATAACGAAGGCACTGTTTCTTATTTAAATGACTAAAACTTAGAAGGAAGTACTTTCAAGCAGCATATGTATCTACATGCAATCTATCTTACCTTAAGGCTTATGTTATGATAATTTTGGCATTCGTGACTTCTACAGGTAACTCAGGAGATGTATTTGTCTGCTTTTGTCAGAGGAGGAACCTTTCTTTCTTGAGAGATGTCCTTTCAAGTCTCCTAAATCTTTTTTCTTCCTTTCCTATAAACATACTAATAACTAAACAGACCCATTTTTGTTAACTTTATTTCTTTTAACAACTTTTCTTATATACACCAACATATTGGTAAATATCCCACTAGCCAGGTCAAGAACATAATATATTTATATAAGATATTTTTTAATTTATGCATTTATAATTAATGTGTTTGGGCTATTTATATGTGCTATTTGGTTTTGAGAGCTTTAAAAAAAAAAAGAAAGAAAGAGAAGAAAATGCTGGTGTTTCTCTAGCCTGAGGGTAAGTTTCTTTTTCTCCTTCATGACACCATAGTCTATTTATATGCTCAGGTATCACTCAGCATACACATCAAAGTCTGGGGTTGGACCTAAAACAAAATACAACAGGACTTTGCTTGAAATCTCAGTTTTTGATGCTAAAATAACCATTTTAGCTGTCATTTAAGTTTGATTATCAAGAATTTGAGATTCTGTTTAGGAATAAAAGCGGAGAGCAGGGAAATTATATCACTTGGTCTTTTTTCATTTTTGGTTACAAAAATATCAAATCCAAATAAATGTCAAATTACCCAATGAGAAGGTTATAAAGGGTTTAGTTCAGATTTTGCGAGGCATGTGTAGGGTGCCTATTATGCTAGAAATAACAGTGTTTAAAATACTAAAGAATCAAAAGAAAACATATTCACTGTTTCCCTTAACCCAGTTAGAAAACTTGTGTTTTCTTTTTTCATCTGCGTGCGATATAGATCCTCTGGGGAGTGCTATTTCAGAGTGCTATCTGAGGTGTTATTTGGCTGCAGTTCTCCCGTAACTGATCTTTACCTCAATGCTTTTTTTAATATAGGCCGCACATTCTGAAAGATCAATTTGAAATCAAATTTCACAGAGGTGGACTGAATCTTAACAGAATTGAAGTTAGGAGAGCTATTTTCTCTCAAGGTGCTGTTTCTCAAAAAGATTTTCTTCTGTACACTGACAACAATTTTGAAGCTCTTAATTTGCTTGACTAGCTTATTTCTCAGTTTATATATCATATAAATTATGTCTAATAATGTAGGCCAGGCAATGTAGAGAGCACTGTTCAGCTGTAGCTGTTTAGGAATTGCTTGAGATGGGCTTCCCTGTTGTGTTACATGATACCAGTTCTGCTTCTGTCTTATGTTCTATCAATTACAATTTCCAAAAAGATTTACCTTTCACTTTTGGTAAGCCAAGATGATGAAGATGCATGCGGTCAATACAGAAAAATAATAAAGTTAATTCTTGTCAGTGGGTTTCTCTTCAAAGCAATTGATAATATGCTGTTACATGAAATCACATGGTAACTTGGCTTTAATTTTCCCTATGTGTAGATGGCTGAAGGAGAAAACTGGAGGCTTCGCAGGCTAAGGCGATTTAAATTGATTTTAACTTGTCCAATGACACTGTATCGCAAATATTTAGTAATCTCAGCCAGAAAAAAGTGATAGTTGTAAAGTGTTATTTGGATTTCCACCTTTTTTAAAGTAGGAATACTGGTGTCATCAATATCACAGATGCATTGTTTGTTCCCTGGAATTGACACCTGTTGTGACAGCTTATCTATTTAAAACATTAAGTGGCTTGTTTACTCATTTTTAGTGTAATCATTCCACACTTACATGAACTTTTCTTCATCTTCTGATTGTTTTCCATGTTATATTGTTCATGGTGTGTGCTGTAGTACCAGGAATTGTATGAGTATTTTCCCTTGGGTTGCTCATGAAAACAAGATGCATTTCAGTAGGATTTCTCAGTGAACAAAATTTTATGTGAATGAATAAATAAATAGTTGATGCAAATGCTTTCATTGATTCCCAAAGGCATAGGCCTTACAAATTCCCTTACAGGATGTATTTCTGCATCTTTTGCAAAAAGATGAAATTTTAAATATTGTATTCATTGCTGAGTACTTCCTTTATATGGTCTTTCTCAAGTCAACACATGCAGGCACCTCCTTTCTCTGAGCAGTAAACATCTTTTTTTATTGACAGCTATGGGAAGGTTGATTCTTTCACCTTGGGGTACGTAGCCAAAAAAAAAAGACATGTAGTGACTGTGAATATACAAATTAATAGTGTGAGCTTTTTACAAAAGTTAGCATTTCGGAGTTCTCCTTACTGTACCCTACATGTGCTCCAGCACAACAGTTCCTAGCCAAGCACCTAATGATATATGCTACTCCTCTTCTGGATTCAAAATTTTGCCACTTTGTATGTTCTTATTAATGTGATTAACTAAGACATTCTTTAAAATACATGTTGTCCAAGTTTGAGGGTCCTGTGACCATTATTTCTGAAGAAGGCAGAACAGTTCTAGTAGTACTCTTGCCTTGGTATACTCTTGGTATTCTTTTCAGCCCATTTTCCTACAACATTTAGGTGCTTTATGTTCTATTAATGTTTCAGCCCTTTGTTTAAAACAAACAAAACACAACAACAACAAGAACAGTAGTTATCTCCACCAGTCATATTTGGTTGTTATTGGTTTTGTTTTGCTTTTTAATGCTAATCTAGGGGTGCTAATCTAGGTTACATTTAAGAGTAACTTGGATAGTCTTCTGGTGAGCACTGTAGGAAGGTCAACAGAGAAATAAGGTTTCAACTTCAGTCTACTGTTTGAATTGGTTGCTGTTAATAAGGCACAAAAACATTTTTAATGCTTTGACTGAAAAAAAAAATTTAATCCTGGTGAATTAGCCAACTAAGGTACCAAGCCCAAGGTAGCAGTTTATAGTACATTTATAATTTTAATACAAAGAGAACCTTATTTGTGGTTGTTACAGGTTAACACAAATTCTAATTGAGTACCTTTAAGGTATAGGTTTGTAGAGTGTGCCTTTTTCTATTATCAGATACCTCAGTTTCATGACTAGTCAGTTCGATCGCGCATCATCTATATTATTACTAGCATTGATTGCTCATAAAAAAGTAAGGTTTGTAATTAGGAGAGCACAGAGGTACTACCCAGCAAAGTGGATAAGTAGAAAGCAAAATGGAAAAGTCATTTAATATTGCAAATCTGTAAAATATCATTTATTTTTCTCCTAATATAACTGAGTTTCAGGCCGATAACAAGCTACGGAGTTAATAAATCTGTTGCAGCTATTGAGATTTCTCTTTTAATAACAGAACTAATGAAGGAGCATTAAGTGAAGGAAAACCTATTTTGCAGAGTATATTTTTTGCAATAATATTTTCCTCTACCCAACCAATGTGTTTCTAATTGATTATAATTCTAATGCGTTACACATACAGAACATAAGGGAGAAGGGTGAAGTCGCTGAATGCCATAAAATTTACAATATGTTGTCTAAAAATAATTTAGTTTTTTGTTTACTGCACAGCATATATTTATACACTAAGCTTATTGTGTTTATTTTCTTATATGACTAGATTCGTATCGTGTGATGAATGATGTATTTGTGTAAAGAGCACCTCTAGAAATATCTCGTATGTTGTAGATATTTCTTTATTCCCAGAACGGTTAAATCAGCCACTGAGAGCAAGTATCACTGGACTCTTTGCTCCTCCGTGTTGTAGATGAACAGCACCACATTTGTGTTGATAACTCATGTTCTTGCATTTTAGACAGCATTTCTGTGCTTTAATTTCCAGTGCCTAGTGACACTGCAACCAGTGTAGGGATTTATTCCCATGCAAAACAGATTGACTTAGGGTAATTTGAATACTTTATGCATGGATAGATTCATTAGGAAAAGAAGGCAAGGCAGAACTAAAAAAAGAACTAATAATCTTGGTGAAGGAGCCACAATTCCCTGTAACATTGGAAGCACTTTCATTGAACAGGGAAAAGGTTGATTTTGCAGAGCCCATGCGGTCTTCACAGGCATCCTCTGTTCTTGTCCAGAAACAGATCACAGGTCTTTGTCTACTCCAGAACCTTATTTAATGTGCTTAGACCATTTCTGGCTTTCATAGAATCATAGAATGGCTTGGGTTGGAAGGCATCTTAAAGATGCCCAGGGGGGTAGTTCCAACCCCCCTGCCATGGGTAGGGATGCCACCCACTAGATCAGGTTGCCCAGGGCCTCATCCAACCTGGTCTTGAACACTTCCAGGGATGGGGCATCCACAACTTCTCTGGGCAACCTGTTCCAGTGCCTCACCACCCTCAGAGTAAAGAATTTCCTCCTAACGTCTAATCTAAATCTCCCCTCTTTTAGTTTAAAACAATTCCCCCTTGTCCTGTCATTGTCTGCCTGAGCAAAAAGTTGTTCTCCATCTTTTTTATAAGCCCCCTTTAAGTTTTGAAAAGCTGCAATGAGGTCTCCCAAGAGCCTTCTCTTCTTCAGGTTGAACATCCCTAGCTCTCTCAGCCTGTCTTCGTAGGAGGGGTGCTCCAGCCCTCTGATCAGCTTTGTAGCCCTCCTCTGGACCTGCTCTAGCAGATCCACATCCTTCTTGTGCTGGGGGCCCCAAACCTGAATGCAGTACTCCAAGTGGGGCCTCACGAGGGCAGAGTAGAGGGTGACAATCACCTCCCTTGACCTGCTGGTCACTTTTTGATGCAGCCCAGGGTGCAGTTGGCTCATGTCAAGCTTTTCATCCACCAGAAAACTGCCAAGGCCTTCTCTGCAGGGCTGCTCTTGTGAGTTCTTCACCCAGTCTGTCCTCATGTCTGAGATTGCCCCAGAGCAGGTGCAGCACCTTGCGCTTGGACTTGTTGAACCTCATGAGGTTCACATGGGCCCACTTCCCAAGCTTGTCCAGGTCCCTTTGGATGGCATCCCTTCCTTCTGTTGTATCAACTGCTTTGTTAGCTTAGAACATAGTGATGCAGTCAGTATCTTTTTCAAATAATATATTTCTATCCATCAGACAGGTCAGAATCTCATGTTTTATGCCTCAATCTTCTCTCCTCTGCCTTGGCCTGAATTTAATGCTTTCCCACAGCAGTACCTGTAGCACATGCCTTTATAGTCTGCTGCAGTGTGGAAACAGATGCAACAAAATCAGCTCATTTGGAAAAAAAGCTGAGAAAACCTGCTTGTCTGCAATTTGTCAGACTTTTTGCTTCTGCAGTTACTGTTGTTTTTTAAATACTCCAGTAGTACATAGGAGTTCCAGCAATATACTGGGATGCCCTGATGCTGTAGCGATGAAGGTCTTGTACTGATGCAAACAAAGCAGCAACTTGGATGTAAAAGGAGAGAATAGAAGAAGCTAGGTCAAAAGTTAACAGTGACCAAAAAAAAAAAAAA
>VXAA01007452.1:2543176-2601705 GCA_013399115.1 Anseranas semipalmata
AAAAAAAAAAAAAAAAAAGGCTTAAAACCTCCAGAAAAATTAAATGGGCGTTGATATTCTGCCTGTGTGTGTATATTCATTGCTTTAAAACTTTATTTAAAAGGCATTTAGATGTGGTTGGTAGTTCATGATTGTTTTCTTTTCCTGTGAAAGACATTTATTATTCATTGCAATAATTACTATGTAATATTTCATACTAAAGTTGTTCACATTGTACAATCAGGAAATGCTTGGAAAGTGGTTGTTTTAACTGTTCTATTTTTAACTCTGTACCAAATTGTAACAAATAGTCGTAGCACTTTTGTACTTATAGCATCTTATAGTAGGCTTTCTACCACCATGTTGGTCAGTACAATCTGATGAGTACTGAAATGTATTTTTCCAGAGCTTCTGTGCATAAATTGTTTATAAGATTTTTACCCAGAACTTTAGTTATTGTGTACTGTTTCCAAGGGGGCAGTGTTTCAGGATTCTCTCAATGCTTTTATCACCCAGCTTCTCTAATCAAGAAGGTAATTTATTGCTGATTGCAGAACTCTTGAACTCAGTCTGGCAGCTGCAGTGTGAAACTTCTCTGATCCAGTCTCCTAGTTACTTATTTACATATCATTTGAAATGTTTTTCAGGGCTGTTTGGAAACCTTTTGACATTGCATTATCCATGTTTCAAATCTTATGGTGATTTGTTTTTTCTCTCTTTATATTACAGATAACAGACAAGTAACTTTGGAAAGGTCTCGTTCTCGCCACAATGGAACAATTGCAGCTGTATGATTCTTCTGATGCCAAAGAATTTAGTGAATTGTTTTATTAACAATTAAATGGATATACTTTGAAAAGAGTTTATGATACAAATTGGCAATGATCATAAAATAATACTGGTATTGATTAAATGAGGAAGATGTACAAATATTATGTATTTTAAAAGCTATTGCTACATAATCCACATACTGTATCTTATTACCCCAACTACCAAGATCTGTAAACAGTGTTAAACAGTAAGGTCTTATTTTCTTATGTTCCTTCTCTTTTTTTCCGTTTTTTTTTCTGTTTTTGTTTTGTTTTGTTTTTTTAAAGCTGGCAAGCTGGCAACTTAACATGAAAAGAGTTGGGGATTTCTAGGATATGTTTTATATTGGTAAAAAAAAAAAAATACAAATTTGAGAGAATACAGCTGTGGATTCCATTTGCAGTTCTCATTTGGAAACGAAAGGAAAAAACAATAAAATTGTCTGTTAATAAATTCAGAGATGAGCTGATGTACATTATCAGAATCATTTTTGTAACCATAAAAAAAAAGCAATGCATAGCCCCAGTCAGGTTGCTGGAAATCTTATTTCAATGTAAAGCCTGGTGGATCCAGCAATTTTGGCTACAAGTAGGATATACCACATATCTACACTTTTGGTGATTTAATGATGTATAATTACTTATCACTGCTAAAAAATAAAAAAATAAAAACAAAAAAAATAGCATAGGATTTTACCAAAATTAAATGATATCAAGGGTGGAATATGTTTTTAACTGTATCTACAGAGGAATTTTCTAATTATGCACTTATATATTCTTTATACAGATATTTGGGGGAAAATATGATTGTCCTATTTTAATTACGCTAAAAATACCTTTGTGTAGGTTTTTAGAGACAGGCTACATTATGAAGCTATTCAGGACTGCCTCTGAGTTTTTCCTCTGTTTCTCAGGTAAAACATGTAGCGGGATCTCTACTGGTGGATTTTAGTGCTGAGGGTTTAGCAGCTAAGAACAAATTTTCCACCTGGAGCACTATATAGCAGTGAACAATAGTTGCAGCAGTCTGATTTTTCAGGAAACTCCTCCTATTCTACTTTGTATACAGGCCCCTGCACTGCAGTACCTCAGGTGAGCAGTCAGTTTAGTAGCTGACGCTGTGTATTGTTCTGCCACTCAAGGGGAATACAACAGTTCCCTTTTCTCCCCAGACTCTAGTTGAATGTACAGTCTGTTTTGGTGTTGAGGTCAGTCTTCACCATCCTTTGTACTGAAGGCTCATTGCTTATTTGGATGGGATGGAGGATTTTAAGTGGGAGTTCAGTGGAACTAGTCGTATGTTGTTCAGCTATGGTATTTTAAAAAATGGGCTACAGTTAGTAGATGGCACTCAAATTATTACTGCTTTTCACTGATGAATTGTTATAAATACTTTTATTGCCTGGGGTTATGGGGAACTTCCTTTTTAATGTTATATAAAGAATATTTGGAAGGCAAGGTGTCACATTATTTTCTGTGCACAAACTGCTAGCTCTAGAGGAGCGTTCGATACTGGCGCGGTATAACTTTGCACTACTGCTTGAGCCAAGCATCTTTGTACAGTACATTCTTTTTGCTTATCTGGTAAGCTACTTTAAAGACTATCCAGCTAGATTGGGATAAACTCTTATAATTTCAAACTATATTCATAAATATCCAATTATTGAAGAAAAGATACAGCTCCTTATCAGTCTATTATTAAATTTAAAAAAAAAGAAAAGTTTTTGCCCATTGGTATATTGCTAAACATACGACTGAAGCCTAGTGAAATGTGTGCTGTCAACTAATACCCTACCTAAACTGGGGCTTTTTGTGTTTTTTAGTAATAAAGACTTGTATGGTACTTCGNCTGTCTCTCAGTTTTTCAGTAAAACATACAAAATTATATTGTGTTTCATTTAAGGTCAACATCAACCCTTGTACTCAACCATAATTTTTTTAAATCAAACTATTAATTTTGCAGGTCTGCTTAATGTGCAAAGCCAGTTTAAAAGGATTAGGCGCATAATGTCTATATAAATTTGTACTACAATCAACAGTGTATTGAAATTCAAATTTTAAAATGAGCATTTTGGATATACAAGTATTGATGTCTTTATATGTGAAAACTCAGAAGCTCAAAATATAATCTTTATACTATAGCAGTAATTAGTGCAGAAGTTTTTCATTTCCATGGTTGTATTTTTTTTAAAGGTCTGTAAAAGCTGACTACAGATTCTCAAGAACCAAATCTTAGCAAAAAGCAAATCCAAAATAACAACATCACTTGATACTTCTATTTTACTACTATTTTTTTCATATTTGAAACATTTATATTATTTAATGGACATATCTGTTAGAAAAAAAAAAGTGTCTTTCAAAGGAAAACTAGTTTAGAAGATAATTTATGTAAATATAGGGTGCTCGTATTTATGAAGTCTAAAATATTTTCTGAAATTGATGCTGGTCACTTTGTCTTTTGATAGTTTTTCAGTCTATATTAAATTGCAGCTATTTTTAATGTTTTTATTATTGATCTAATTTTCAGAGGTGTCACATGTTTATCTAGATGTGTAGAAGAGTAGCACCTTTTTCAGAAATGCACTTGCCTTATTTTCTAATTTTAAAAAATGAAGTATATCAGTTAAATTATATTTGTATTCAGAGTAATCCCAGAAAGAAAATTGCTGGAGGCTTCATACATAAATTTCTTGCTAATTATGTTTCACTATATGTCCTCTGAGACATTACATTAACAATATACTAGCACATCTGTTTGCATTCACATTTTACCAGTTACAAGTACTGAAGAGATTTTTTTATGATGTTACACTGTTTACATTTCTTAGTTTATTTAAGAGGAAAATAATCTTACCTTTGCGATGAATTGAATTAAATTTGCAATTGACATGGGAATGAAATGTTTAAATCATATACAAATATACATCTCTGTTACTTAAAACTACTGGCTGTACAGATCAGAAATGTAAAGACACTAGACATCTTTTGCTCAAATTTTATGCAGTTTGCTGAGAAAAAAGTGCAACACAATTTGTCATGTATGTTTGTTTGTGATTGAGCAAATATCCCTTCCCAGCACGTAAGTGAGGTTTGTTGTGTGTTAATCATATTCTGAACTGATGCTAAAGCCAAAATAATATTAGTACCTCAGAGGGCATTGACAAACAATTTCAGGAAGTATTCCCAGAAATACTATTACATAATTTGTTCCGTTTTTAAACAACCATGGTCAATATGAAATATGTTGTCTGAAATTGATCCTTTTTTGAAAATTTAGAGACAAATGAGAACGTTCCAATAGTTCCCTTCTGTAATATACAAATAGTTATGAATATATGTATATTTTTGCATTTTTGTGTGTGGTATATGTACTACCTCAGAGAAATGCTGTAAAAACCATAATCTTTTCATGGTTTCTATCCAAACCACAATTCATCAGTGACATACTTCAAATTCATCCCACAATATACAAATGGTTTGCTAAACTCTTGAGAATCTGGCTGAGTTTTAGGTTTGGCTCTGGAAATCCTCCTATAGCTTTCATTAAGAAAACTTTGCAATGTTTGGCTTCTGCATCCCTCAGGCAAATCGTGCTTTGATGGGTGAATTTAGTACTTCCTATATAGCTAGTAAATATTTAAAGTTGGTAATAGGTGGGAGCAAACTTACCTACATATGTAAATTGCTTCTTATCCATTAAACAAAGGCTTGGCTGAATTAGTCTTCAATGTTTGCCTTCAAATTGGTGAGAGTTCAGGCATCATAAATGCTAAGAGATAAAGCAATGCAAAGGTAGCCCACCTGTTATGTGCCAAAATGTATTTGCAAGTTATTCATTTTGATATATGTATTGCAAGAAACCTTCACATCTCTTCTTCTACAGTATCCACACACATGCACACGCATGCACGCAAAATGTAAATAACAAAAATAAAAAAAAAATCAAAGCAGATAAAGCCAAATCCCTCAGCTTCAGGTGTCTCTCTTTCAGATCACATGCTGCTTTTGTGCACAAGAAAGGGAGTTGTGTAAGCCTGTGAATTCTTCAGTCCTGCCAGCTGTCACTCAGCACCCACTGATGTCATTAGAAAAATGTTGAAGGAAAAAGATTTGTTTTTGTAGTGCTTCTTGTAGCGCTGTTTGAGGTGATACATATGCCACAGAATGTGAACAAGAATTGATTGCAGTTTAGTCAGTATCATGCACCATTTGGTTTCCCTTTTAGAAGTCATGTGACTCCTGATGCCAAAAAGAAAAAAAAAAGTGACAAAACTCATGCATTTCTATTTTTTAATCAGCTCTGTGTTTGTATGTAATGTTTAAAATAGGAATTTGATGAAATTACAGCCTGGCCATTGTTTATCCATGTATTCTGAAAACTGTAATAAAGATATACGTAACATGATTTTGCTAGGTGCGCCAATGTTTTACTTGTTTATAATGATTATTACCTATTGAGTACCATCACCTCAAAATCTGTTTTCATTATGTAGAATTATAATACTGAGATTACTCACTGACATTTTTTGGCTCTCTAAGGTTTTTGGATATTTGGATTTCTTCTCTGTGGTGTCAAGAATATTTGGCTTGATTTGGGGGAAAAAATATACTTTTTCTAATGGGGGAAAACTTCAAAAACAAAATAACCAAAAACCTATGTTCAATTTATAAAACAAATCATGGTGATACCGTTTTATTTTTACAAAAATAACAATAAAAGGGAATCACTAAAGAAGTTGCATGGGTCCATATTTATTTTAAGTGACTGGATTCCTGTATAGGCTTTTTAAGACAGAGACATAGTTAGACAGCTATTATTGTGGTTTTCACAATTATTTACTTCACTGTCACACAATAGTCTTAACAGAATAGAAACTCGGCAGACTTTCAGAACAGTCTGTTGCACCTTAAACAATAAATGATGTCACCGTAACAGATTGAACTGGACAAAATTATAGAGATCACGTTGGATTTCTGGAATAAAAGCTTAAGATTTTAAGTGAATGAGATTCTAATGAATATGATCAACCAAGCTGATATAACACTCCTCAAGTAACTTTGTATATGTGGAAAAGATGCACCAAGGGATCATTCAATGCACCATTTTATTTTAATGAACTGAATTATAGTTAGAATTTTACAGAGAGATTTAGCTTCTTAGGGGAATAACATGAAATAAATGAAAACTTACAAGTGCCCACTATAAATGTAAATGCTATCATTGTTGTGATTAGGCAAATGTAGTAACGATGTCATATATATACACCATATTCTTGTTCCTTATTTTTAGGTTAATGTTTTTGACTTCCTAGTACGGTAGTTTAGAATTGCCATTATCCTCTCAGATATTTGTGTTTGGGAGGTTAGCAGGCAGAATTTATTCTGAAATAACTAGCTGGTACCTTAATACCTTTCTCAATGGTAATTATTTGTGTTGCTTTCTCACATGTTTAAGAAATACTCTATGTGGACCTGAGATTGATAGCAAGACTCTCTGACACTTAGACTGCTTCCTTACATTTGGATCCTTTCTGTAACTTTTAGCTATATTCCTTCCATCCATTATTTCCTCCAGACATCATCTCAAAAATAGCCTTTTTTTTCTCCCCAAAAATCAGTATTACTATTATTTTTATTTCAGAGAGCATAAAGTCAAAACTAAGAAAGAGTGTTCTTATATTTCACCTGAATATATTTCTGTTCTTCGTGGCTTTTCGCTGTCCAGAGTTGTGCTCAAATTCTTGGTGCTCAGAAGTTAAGACTAACCTTGCAGACTGCCTAACTGCAAAAGTCCCCAAATGTATTATTTAGGGGGGAGGAGAGGAACGTACACTGTTCCAAGCAGTCTGTCAGATGAATAGCCTTTATTGCTAAGTTTCCTGAAGCATGGGAATAAACTGATAATGACTGAGATTGTGACTTTTACTCTGATTAGCAGTTTTAGCTCATCATAGGATATTGTTCCCAGTTAGGAGTAAAGCTTAGTAGTAGTTGTTGTGTTGTAATAGGAGTCAGTGATCATGGCATAATTAAGTCTAAATAAATATTATTCTCCCTATTGATGACAAGTGTAAAATCAGAAATGGCAAACTGGAGTGAGGGCAAGAGGGTCAGACAAATTATACAGTGGTGATAATGCTGTCTTTTTTTTTTTTTTCTCCAGAAAATAGCCAGAGATTATTTGAAGTGCATTAAGCTGTGTCCTTTAATTTTCATTTTTTGAAAAAAAATGAGGTAAAATATCTCATCATCAAATTCAACAGAAAAAGACAATTATTATAGCTGAGAAACAGGAAAAAATATATACAACTTTTGAATGAGAATGATGTGGAAAGAAGATCCATGTCAGTACAGCAGCGACTCTTCTGTTCTTGAGTTGTAGTTTTCACCTTTTAACCCAGCCTTCCCAAGCAAAGACCCAAACTGCAGACACTCAAACATAGCATATTGGCTCAAGCACTGGGCTTCTGTGGGAACAGTTTGAGCATACATACCTATCTGCTCATCAGGCTGTGCTTCTGGGAAGTCCTGTTATCTGCCTTTGGAGTAGTGCAGGAGGCTTACATTGCATTTTGATTGACAGGTCTTGGAAAGGAATTTTAGAAAGCAAGATGCAGCTGTAGGCTGGTTCCCAGCAGGGTAGGAAGACAAGGCAGGGGACAGGGAATACTCTCTGGTACCTTGGACGCTGCCTGAAAGCTGTTGCTTCCTCAAAGTTACAGTTTTACACTGCAGGCTTAGACATTATTGCAACATTTTGTTCACATCTTTCAGCCTTCTCTACACCATAATGGTTAAGAACAATTTAAAAGAAATTAAAGCTGTGATTTTTTTTGTTGCATTTGTACAATGTGGAGGAATTCTGTGCAATATGAGAGACCTGTTGACAGGTACAGCATAAAACTGTTGGTGATGGTCCTGTGATTCCGTTCTTAGCCCAACTAGTAAGCTAGAGCGGGTAACTTAAACTCAGACTTTCATTTTCTCACCTCTAAACTGAAGATAAACTAACAAAACTTGCCTAAAATTATGCTGTTATCAACTTGCTTTTTGAAAGGTTGAAAGAAATTGTTCCTTGCAGTGACTGGATGAAGTGGTCCAAATTCAGTTTGTTTTCACTCTCATGGGTAATACATTAGCAGATCTCTGTAGTCAGTCTGCAAACCTATTTATATTCCCTCAGCACTAACACCTGTAGAATTCTGAACACTGAATTGCAGTAGAAAGAAAAATCCCTACCTGAAACTAGAAATATATGCAGGTGAAATGCAAAACATATTTTGTTGTTATGACCTGCATGTGTTACTTGAAACAACTATTTGTATTGATTTGCTTTAGATATGTAAGTTTATCGTTGAGCTATTGCTGTTATAATGATATGCAAGTGTTTCTATCACGTATACAGTATGTTGCATGATGTTAATGCTTTCTGTATTGATTGACTCAGATCCCTATTCCTCATAAGGCGTAGGAAGTCTTAAAGCCTAATGCAGATGCTGGAATGTGATTATGTTATGATGGAATGGAGCTTATTCAACAACCCGATTATGATTAAGGTAATGAGGGTAATTTATAGCCTCTTAATGACCTACCGGTACCAGAAGCTAAAAGACAGAACTGGTGTTAAGGAAAACAAAACCCTACTTCAAGAGCTAATAGACACAAAAACGCATCAATTTTTGCTAGATAGTGGTAAGGTACAAGAAGTAGCTTGTATATAATTTATAGAGAGTTCATATTTGTTTCATATTTGGATCTTTAGATCTGGTTAATGTGCCAAAGCAGACATCCGAAATGCTCTTCAGTTTAGTATTATTAGAGCAGTTACCTAACATATTATCATAACATTTGTGTGCTATAGTCAATCATTTGGATGCTGCTGTGTAGGTTATGTGTATTGAGCCTGGCTCTGCTTGCTTTAAGCTGATACTCTGAATGAAATAAATGGCAGCTTTTCTGTGGACTTCAGAAATCTATACCCCATCTATAAGACATGTTATAATTATCGATGTCTGTAATTTTAATGAAAGCTAAGTTCAACAAAAGGAAAACTGTTTCTTCATATCAAATATTTCCCCCAAACCATCTGCAAGTGCCTACCTAAATACTTAGCTTTAAATAAGTTTTGGTTCTTGGAGCATGATTAAATTGTTTAAAAAGTGGATAAGATCAATTGTATGAGTTGTTTATTGAAATTTTGTTGCTTTCTTTACAATACCTTTTGTAAGCTGATAGAATGTTTTTTATTACATAAAATTTTTCATCTCTTTTGTTGCTGAAAGTAGCTGGTTACCTAGGTTTAAATACATTCTAAAGTTTAAAGGTGTAAGCTATAAGCTTAATTGTTGTATCAGGTTAAAAAAATATATTTTATGAATTCTTTATTACAAAACTGGGCATGAATTCTGTTGGGGAGAAAACGTTTCCAAGTATCCAGTTACTGTGAATTTAACTAAACATAATGGAAATCCATTTTGAATCATCTACATTATATTTGCACCGTACAGTCATTTAACAAAAATGAGCAATCTGCAGTCATTCACAACAACATACCTTAATAATTACTTTATTGTAGCATTCCTACCTAACTGGATATTTAGAGTATACATTTGTAGAAAAGAGCTATCTTCAATCGAAGTGAGTGGGAGACAGAAATCTAACTTTTTAATAGTGAATGACTATCAAAAGAAGGAAGTGTAATAGTGATAATCAGCTGTCAGTCTCAGCTCTCAATCATACTGGTAAAAAATATCTCAAGAAACTTTGATTTACACTGGAAAGCAACATTTGGCATAATGAATAATGCTAGAAAGCATAGGAAAGAAATAATGAGGAAGAACAAAATACATATAAAATAGTGTTATCAAGTGCCTTCTGAAAGTTGGTCTTTCATAAAGAAATGAAAATACATAAATGCCTCAAAGGACAAAACATGGAAATTGCTAGCACAGAGAGAAGTCTGCTACATTAAGGAAGAAAAGGAGCAAAATCACAGCATATGGTTAGTTTTATCATCTAACACAAGGTGTTGCTCAGCTCTCATTCTTCAGATTGTGATTAAAAGTACCAGCATGTTTGTCTGTAAGGTTAATACTGTTGTACAGCATGTGAAAAGTGTCAATGTGAGGGAAGGGTTAAGGGTAGAGGTTAATTCCCTGTCAGCCATAACTGCATTCGAACTATCTAAACTGCATTTTTAAAATAACCACCATTATTTTCCTGCCTGCTGAACTTTGGTGCTTATCTTTAGGTATTACTGCCACAGCACTTCACTAACAAAATTCAGTCCCACATCTCTGTAAAGTGGACCATATACCAAATATGAGTGTTCTCTTAAATCATTTAAGTGCCATAAACGAGCAGACATAGCTTAGAAAATAGGTTACTCTAATGTCACTTTACAATTTGTAAAGCTAAATTTACTTTAAAAGATATATATTTTTTTAATATAAGGTGTAAGTAAAATTTTTAAAATATGGAAACAGGAGGAACTGCTTTGCCACTGAAAGACTTCTGTATTGTCAGACTTCTCTCTACAGATCAAGTGAGGTGACTTAGCACTTTTTAAAACTGGAATTGTTCCAGAATGTAATAATCATAAAGAAGAGGAGAAGCAAGTTGCAGAAGAGGCCAAGAGCATAGCTATGCTAAATAATTCTGCAAAAAAAACTATTTTAAGTGCTTTGGGGGCCTTTTTTGCATCTCTCCTTGTATTTTCTACCTAAATAATTTCATTTCTGTAATCTTACTTTTACAGCAGCAACCATTTAAAGAAGCACTAAATCATAGGAAGTATAATCCCTTTTACACAAAGGAACAATTTAAAAAGGATAAACTTCATTTATATGGGTTTTAGTGAACTGTATCAGAGAAGCGTTGTCCTTTCCCATTCATTTAGTTACTGTATTTGAGCACACAATGTGTTTTGCCCTGTAAAATCTTGAATGGTTTTGATTCCTGCATTTGACAGAGAACTGACATAGCAGACAAAAAGTCTCTTATCTGTTTCCTTGTTTTGTCCAACAAGTGATTCAGACTTGAAGCTACTTCTCTATGAGCTACATGGACTTGAATAGGAGGGTCAAGCATACTTTTTTGTGAAGCAAAATGTGTATCACTAAATATTTAGTAAACAGAGAACTAGGTATGTAATAAAAATGCATCTGTTGAACACTTATCTCTGATGACTTTGGTTTGGTTGGACTGTTAGAAAATCACTCATACAGGTATACTTCACCCCAATAAAGGCCCGCATGTTAGTATAAGCTTTTAAAACATACTTCACTTATCTGTACTTGCTGAAAAATAGCTGACTCCTAGTATTACCTGAGATACAGAACTAAACAAGGATCTTAGTATGTTGGCGATGCCATCCATATAGCTTTATGCATTTGTTTCTCTGCAAGCTTCCAGTCTTTTGCGGTATAGCTGTTTACTCTTACTCTCCAGAATTGTTTTGTGAACCAGTGAGGTTGAGTTAGGTACAGTATAGAGGTATATGCACAGTTTTATGGATGTCTCTTGAGGAGGCAGAATTGATTGTGAGAGACTGACGGAAATGTCATTAGTTTATTAATGCAGCATGTTAGGAAACAGAACATTTGGTCCTAAATGTGGAGGACTTTTTACTTAGCGGTAAACAGCAAGGTAAATGTGCATGGAGGGATGAGAAGATGTATGTTCACTATGTCAATGAGCAGTGATGACAAGAATTGCATTAATTTGTGATTCAAGGGTTAAAGAAGCAGAGGTTTATAGTTCTCAGAAGGCATTGCTTATTCTGGCAAAATGTAAATACATCAATCTGTAACTGCCCAGCAGTGTGCGATGTGAATAATTATTTTGGCCCCAATTAATTTTTGGTGCAATTAAACATTATTAGAATTAAAACACAATTATATGTGTTCGCTGCTCCTAGAAACAAGTCCCCTGTCTGGCTGAATGTCCTTCTTGGAAAATTGTCTCAGTAAAAGTGAATGTCATTCTGAATGTGTTGGTGTTAAATGTATCTAAAACCATCATCTTACTTTAAAACTGGTGTTTTTATATCTAATGCTGGGCTGGGCCTTTTTGTAACATTTGTCATACAAGACAACAATGTAAGTATCCAGCACAGAGACTGATAAAAAGTTTTCCATATAGCTTCTAGCTGGTTACGGTTTAGAGTGTGAGTTGCTCTACTGAGAGGCTGAAAACTGTAAACAGTATTTGCATTTTGTTATGAAAATTTTGCATAACTTTAAGGATGTTTTCTTTATCCCAAGTGGGTCTGTTTTGAGCCCATAATGTACTGTGAAGTTTCAGTAACACAGAAAAATTTGTTGGGCACAAACAGGCCAGTATCACAGAAGACGTAAGAGCATTCAAGCAAAGAATGTTTTGCATCAAAAATGTGTATACATTTGCATTTTTGATGCAGAAATCTACTTAATCAGCACTGCAAGCCCATAACTAACACAGTGCAGAATTCTATGAAATGGAAAAGTTCTATGTAATTTCTGAAAAAGAAAGTCTATTTTGCACTGCTCTAACTATAGCTAATATTTAAACCAGTTTAATCATCAGTGAGCTAACATGGCAGAAATACTCTGAACTTCTTTATCATTGTCAATTCCAGAAAAAGTTTTTGATGTCCTTAGATCTATGCAGTATGGGTTTTTTTAGCATTTCTTAGTTAAACATTTATCCTATTCAATTGCTAGGAAAAGGAAAATCCCAGAAAGATTGAGATTTGAATTTTAAATATCATCATTTCAGTCATGTCAATTTTTGTTCTCAGTTTTAGATGAATAGGGAATTATGTTGGGGAAAATTCTGCACACAAGATTGCCGTTGGAAGCGAAAGGTGTTGCAGCCGTTCATTGAAGTCAGTTGTTTGTATAATGATTAAGGTATCTATTCTAGGTATTTCTTTGGAAATGTGGTCTATGATTGCTGTCCAGAGTTGAGTGAGAATTCCAGAGTTTTTTTCCCAGAATTCTGACTTTAGAAATGTTCTTTTATCCAGGATGGGTTCTATTTTCTAAAATTTGCATGTCACCATAAATCGCTTTTCTGAGATGGATACTACCTGGAATGACCTCCATCCCAAAACAGACTTTAATCCAGTTAATAAGTATCATCAACTGTGATTTCTCTCTGATGTATAGTTTCTTACTTATACAGTTCTTGCTAGTGTTGATTGATTTTTAGTGAACAAATGTCTATGTTACAAAAAATTCTTACAGAGCTGACATTTTGTCTTACCAAAAGACTAACTAGGCCATGAAAACTAAACAGTTTTATCCTTAGTTTCAATCCCCTCTCCCTGAGATGAGGAGTTCATAGATGTGTCTTAACTGGCAAAGACTCCTTGGGGGGTGGGGAGGTGGGGGTGGGGATTGTTCATAGACAGGAGAAAAAAAAAAAAAATTATAAGTGGATTTCAAGGTAGTATCAAAGGAAACGTTTATTTTTAAGTCAGTAGGGTTTTTTATTGTTTTGTTTTGCATTAACATTGTTAAAATAGGAGGGCCTTCTTTCACAGAGTAAGAGAACTAGTTTGTCAAGGTCATTCTATAAGCAGAATTTGTAGTATAGAAGTTTTAAGACATTTTACAATTACTATAACTCTGCGAATGTATTTTGAATCCTATGCTTGCAATTTTAGGAGCTGCATTTCTAAACAATATGATGTCTAAATAGAGAATCTCAGTCAAATGTGAGGCTTCTTGTCTATAAGGTATTTCCATTCAAATGTACTGCAGAATGGCACTGTCATTGCAATTAGTGCAGCTGTTTGGTGTTAAATTTGTTTTATTTGACACAGTACAATATTTTTGCTACAAGCCAGCCATTTTGTGCAAGATAAAAAAAACCCTCATAACTACAACAGACATTAAAGCTAATGGCAGAAAAGGCCTCTAAGAATGTGCAAAATGGAAGAAAACTAGCTTTCTAATATTTTGCAGTTTCAATTGTATTTGTTATAAAATACTAAAAGATATTTTAAGAGAATACAGACATTCAAACCCGGCCATCTACATAATTTCCTGGTTTATTGGACAGCAATATTATTCTTCCAGCTTTTCCATATAAGCACATCCATTTTTATCACATAACTGATTTGCCATTGTACCATTCCCCTAGAAAACTGAGGAGATACAATTTAAAATAATATTCTTCAAGTTAGTCATTTTGTTCTTTACTGGCTTCTGAACTGGTCTTATAAGGCTTTGGGATCCCAAGATCTGTCACCACAGCGCAGTAGCTCTCCTTCACTCTATGGGTACGCTGCCTCTGTCGGCAATGCAAATTAAGCATGATGTGGTATGTTAGCAAGGGGCTGGGGAGGGAAGAAAAAAAACAGGAAGTCTCCATCAGCGCTGCCTGTTTATTTTTCATATAAGTAGACTTTTCCCTTCCTGCCTGTCAGTCAGACATCCTTCACTAGATTCACATAAGAAACATTTAGGTATGCCTAACTTAGTATTTTACCTTACTAGAGTGCACTGCTATTGAAAAATAAGGCTCAGATATTGCATTTGATGTTAGTGGTATGCACTAATATCAGGAGAGGACAGTTGCTGAACCAAAGAATCTCCTCAAACAAATAAGCAGTTACCCTTCCCAGAAAGACACATCAGTGTAACTACACTGATAATCAGATGATGGTCGAATTTCCATCTGTGTGATGACTTTCTTGGGACCCCTTTCAGGCACAAACCTGGGTTCAATTTCCACCATGGTGAGCCAGCAATCTTGAAGAATTCCATGGTAACATAAAACATTCTGGAGCAGAATGATGGCAAACATTTTGACTCCAAGTGACTCTCCATGTGAGAAAAGAAAGGTGCTACATATTGAGAATATTTATTTAGGAGTATTTGTAAAAGTAGTTCCAGAAAAGGCCCCTTTCTTTTGATGGAAATATCACAAAAGTGAAATGTTCAAAAGATAGAATCAAATCTCTTGGCACATCTTTCAGAACTTGGTTCTACTATCCACGTTTTCAACTGATACCATGATATTTTCAGACATCATTTATCTAAGGTCAAATGATGACCACAATTTCAACCATCATCACCTTCAAATACTGACAAACTACAGTTATATAGCCAAGCATCACTTCACTTTTCTCAACTATACAACCTAAACTATGGAGCTCTAAGAAATACAGACTGGTCCTTTAGGAAACTCAGCTAAAATTAGAACCAAGAAAGGGTTCTGATAGTTCAAAATTGGTTTTAAGAAATTCCTGAGTAGAAGAAAAAGAATATTATAAGGTGCAATGCTTTTTCTTTCTTCCCATGAAAAGTACAACCATTGCCAATCTATTTATCTGAGGTTAACAATCCCTTATATTTAAAACTAACAAAAAGAAAATGAGAAATTCAAAGTCTGGGAGGGTAGCACATGTCCCAGAAGATTAGTTTCCTTTGTCTGTTTATGTTCTTTTCTACAGCCTCCCACACTTTCATTTAAAAACAAGAACTGCATCAGGCTTTCATTCTTCCCCATATGAAGATTACTTTTCAAATTTATTGCTCCTCTTTTTGTCTGTCCTCAAAGACTGGATAATAGCAAGAACTGTACTTGTGTGACATTTCCATAGACCTGTCAGTGAAATTTAATTTTCAAACAGTGAGAACTGTTAGCCAGTAAGCCAAGTCTAAGAACATGAAAGAGCGTACATTCACCTAGGTTGTATGCAAATATTGTAGATGTATTTGGCATCAGCAAGCTCTCCGGAAAGCAATAGTGATTGAGTAAGTGACATGTGGCATAGGAGTCAGGGATTTCACTGCCATGCTTTTCCAGGTTACTTGCATGAGCAAGCAACCTATGTTAATGCCTGCCAGTACTCTGGTGCTAACTCTGAGGCTGAAAAATGGGCAGTAGTGTCCTGACCTCAGAATTACTCTGAGTGGCAGATCTCATTAAGCACAGTGTACTATCAGCATTGCTAGGTGTCCTCAGAAAAATGATGTAAAGTTTGTTTCAGGATACAGGACCATTGACTGTGCTGTTCCTAGACCACTTAACTGCATTGAAACTGGTTGCCAATATGTCTTGACCAGACCTGCCACAAAACTCCTGAATTCCCTAAGTGACTAGTCAACCTGTTACCTGTTTCTTTAGATCCTACTGAACCTTTTCTTTGCTGAGAGCATTTAGTCAGGCAATACACAGGCCATCTAAGATGACTGTAATTCACTTTTAAGTGTACAGGGAAGGCTATCAATGAGCAGATATTAAACCGTGTCATAAGTCTTGCTTTCAGGCAAGGCTAATTACTGCATAGCAGTGGCAGCATGAATGCCTGCTATAAAAGGAGTAAGGGCCATATAGGCAGCAGCTAAAGCTGTGTTTATGTTGCTTGCATCATTTTTTGTTTGCACTCCATTTCATAGTGGTGAAGTTGGTCAGAGGCCAGGGAAGTGCGTGAGCTGGGGAGCACAGCTGAGTGCTATTTGCACAGTATAGTATTACTGTTACTACTACACAGGAAATATAAATTTGTTCAACAGTGCCAGGAGACTTCACTGAAAGAGAGTAATCCAAGGTAGAAAAGTAATCATCCTTCTGGGAGAAGGAAGTGATCCCTGTCTGGTGGAACCCACTAATACATGGGTTTTGGCTTCAGTCAGTCCCTCTAACTCTAAGGAGTATGAAATGAAAGAGTCAGCAGGAGCACTGAGAGATTTAAAATACAACAGCAACAATAATAAAACTTATTTATAGATATATTCCATAGCTTTTAATACATATGATATGTGGATGGTGCAAAGCTGCACCAGGAGCTGCTGTAATAAGGATAATAATAGTAATATATTCTGTAGACAAACATAACTAAACGTCTTATGGAAAGTATGCATGCTCCTTTGTGATTTTATGCTATACCTTTATGGACTTGTCCGTAAGGATATGTATTAAATATGGTATATTAAATATATGTCTAATTACTTGCATTTTTAATGTTTGTTGACAGAATTTATTCCAGCAACTCTACTTACTCATGTATGAGAGAAGATACTATATTATCTACCGCCTGCGAAGTCTACATCAGTTTTTTGTTCCATTTTGCTGTCATGCAGCTTCAGTACAGAGAGTAGGAGTTACTTCATTCTGTCAGAACACATAATCATCCCAGGTTAATTCAGAAGTTTTCTTCTTTTTCCCGGCATTACCCTTTTACATCCATAGCTTCCTTTGTTTTGGGTCACTGGGCTACACTTACTGTCTTGTTATCAGAGTTCTACAGTTCAGTCTAAAACCCCTCCAGTTCTTAACACAGGTGTTGCAGATGAGTTATTTAACCCTACTAGTGCTGCACTGGTAAGCAGAGCCATTGTAGCAGAAGGTGAAGAATTGTATACAGAAATAGAAATGACAGAGTCAGACATTTTGCTAAGGCTCATCTTACAATTATTTGATGTTTAGAAAAACTACAGTGTACATTGTTTGCCTTCAGCTATCTCTGGGATTTCAGTCCCTCTGCTTTTAGAGGATTTAACCAGATGCAGCAACTGACTAATAATACTGTATTCTACAGTAGCATTCTTCTTTCACAGAACTGTGTATCAGTCCCTGATTATCAGCCTGAACGAAATGATAAAGGTTACAAAGCCACTGGACTTTTGGTCTAATACAGGCTATCAAAGAAAGTCTCTTCTGTAGAAGATGATTTGGAATCTTAGCATCAGACCTGAAGCTCACTAAATGTGGTAAAGTTGATGAGCCCAAAATCCAGTGAGAATTTATGACTGAAACTGTTTCTAATAATAGAACAAGAGAGCCATTGTTTCCATATAAATAAAAGTTTCAACACATCTTTGTGTAAATTCACCAAAACCAATGGTAGGAGCTCCTTCCCAAGGGATGCAGGAGGTCCAAAGCAATTCATCTCCTCTTGATATTGTTGCCTGATCCCCAAACTTCTTTTATCATCCTAGTCTCTATGTTTTTATTTCCCTTTTTTACATCATTGTACCTCAAATGCCAACAGAAGTAAAACTTTTTTTTTTTTTGACAAATATTTAGAAGTAAGGATAGGTAGAGAGAATGGGACTAATACATCCAACAGTTTTCATAATCTTTCCAATATAGTGTTTTCCTGCCATTTATCTGTTTCCCTGCTAGCAGTGTTTAGCAGGGGATGTTCACCATATGTTTCTCCAACATTTAGCCAAGTGAGAACCTGAGTAGAGTCTGTGGGCCATTAATAAAATGTAAGCAAATAGTGGTAATAAGTAATAAGGATCACTCAGAGATGACCTTCCCTGGTGGCAGAACTTAGCTATTCATAACCTTCTGGTAAACACAAATGTTGAAACAGAAGAAAATGATATATGAGAAACAGGTGTAGCATCTGGGGAGCACTGTACTCTTGAGCTGTTTGACATGCTCCTTACATCTACATTTAATAGAAGAGTGGAAATTATTACTTATCTGGCAAATTGGATATGAGAGGTAATTAGAACTGTATCCCCTTGAAATTTCATGAGAAATGTAACTTGTAGAAAGTGACAGAACTTTACATTTCCAGTTCATATGTTCAAATATAGTTGAGAATTCTCATCACCATTTTAGTGGACTACTATGTACAAACTGAAAAACATGATAATCTTCGAGATCCAGTTAGTTCCGGACTCATTGCTCTTTATCAGTCTGTGCTGCTTTCAAAATAAAATAATAGACCAGCAAGTGGGACAGCCTGAGATTCAAGAGACCTGGAGTCAGTTTGCTGCTGTGCTGTAGCCTTGTTTGTGACCTTAGGGCTGGAACCACAGTCTTAGAATGTTGTAACCTGATGTTGCAAGAGGCACAGCTCTGAGGTAAGTACCTATGTTCCTGTGTAGTGAGGAGAATTAGGCTTATTGCAATGGAATTTACAGTAGCCAGCACACAGAAGGGACATCACCCACACTAATCAATAGAAGATGTTGAAGAAGAGGATGTGTATTAAAACTTAAATTCCCTGGTAGTTTAGGAGTCCAATTCTGGGCTGAGGTTGCATATCTTAGATCAGAATCTTAGCTGAATAACTGTATCATATATTTCAATATCAGAGCAAAGATTGCTACTTTCTCTTAATACAGAGCTAAAAAAGACCTATATCATTTTATATAATAACTTCATGGCGCTATCATTTTCTTGGGTGGTGGGAGTAATCTTCCCAGGAGTAGATGGTAGCATTATACTAGCTTTGTGTTAGCATTCCTCTGTACTACTCTGGCCTCAGGCTCATGTTTTCTATTCAATAGAATATGTTTATTCAATGCTTTTTTTTCTCTGTAGAATGTGCAGACAATCCTTTCAACTGTTGAACCACTGTATTACAAGAAGCCCTAACCAGCTTTTACTCTGGCAAGCTGCTATTCTTGCTGTGTTTCCTGCAGAGCATGATAATGCATGTAAAGCATGGCCAGAAAAAGCCCACTGGGATGCATTATGTAGATTGGACAGACAGCCCAAATGGGTTTAGACATGACACCTGTGCTAAGCCTCTCAGCCCAGTAAGAAGTGATCCTAAGCTTGTGGCCCTTTCATGTATGAGGAAATACAGAATTTTATACACTGTAGACACCACAGTGATCACCATGTGCCGTATAGATTAAGAAGGATTTGGGAGGTTCTGTTATTTGATGGATGACGAGGTTGTCTGAGTCCTTCCTGTTTTCTATGCTTCCTTAGTTCACCCTCTATATAAGGGAGTATTCCATTGTGTCATAGGGATGTTGTGAAGATAAATATAATAACAAATACAATAGAAGTTGTGAATTTTAAATATATGAACTATGGCAGGTTTCTTTATATATATTTGTTACAGTCAGGGAAAAGAAAGCTTATGCCATTGTGTCAATGCTGTCTCTGTTCGATGAATAACTTCAGACTCTAGTGCATCTGCTCTGGCATCTTTCACCGTTGACTCCCATTGGAAAAAAAAAAAAAAGTGAAATTTAATTACATTTTCTAAAGTTGATCTTGGCTTCCTTAATTGCCCAATTTTCATTATTGCATCTTTAGAAAAAAAAAAATGGAGGAAAAAGAAAAATGTACATACTGTTTGTTCTGTCTATTCAAAGAAAAGGGATATGTTTTTCCCACTGTCCTTTTTCCAGTTCTGTGTCTGTTGTTCCATTAAATCTTTAATGCAAAAGGTTCGTATGCTTCTCTGCTTGATTAAGTATACACTATCTTCTTTCATCTTCATCATTAAACTGACAGTAATTACACAAAACCGAATGCATGACCTCTAAGTCTTTGCCCCAGTAAGTATAGCAGAGGACTGGTTATACTCTCTAATCGACTGTCATCAAAGTTACAAAGATTAGTTCCCTCAATTCAGAGACAGTGATTCACATCACAAAAAAGGTGCAAATAATTACCCTTTATTACCTGCAATTCAAATCAGATCTGAATCTTCTGTCTTTGTTGGCAGGAAAAATAACCACTACTCAGTGGGGTGAAAGGTGATGACCCACTGGCTAATGAAGTGTCAAACTGAAGCCAGGAAAAAGGATTGACTTTCAAAGTCAATGAAAAAAAGAGGAAAAATAAAAAGGTAAATATATTATTTATTTTCCAGAATTAACACTAATTTGGTTCCTTAATTTTTACTTGCTGTTTTTAATTGGATACTGCAGAATAGGCTCAGTCTAAAACCAATCATTTTTGTTGAAAATCATAACATGTTAAGAAGGCTTAAAAATATGTAACCCCCAAATTATTCAAATAGAGAACTATTCTACTTTTCCTGCTTCTGTGAGTTTAGAAGTTTCAGATAAAACCAACTGTCTTATGGATGAAGTTAGACAGCACTGCTGCTGTGAAATCATCCCACAGATTTTGACAGTTTGTATGGTATTACTGCTGCTGCTTCCCCACAAAAATCTAGTTCTAGTTTGCTTTGTCTAGAAGAGAATGGAGCAGACTTTTTTTTTTTTTTCACAAGAATCAGTAATAAATGTTACTCTGAGAACTTTTCAGGCCAATAGTTATATCAATATTTAATATTTTGGTCTAGATTTATCTGGGTCTAATCAATAACTAATTATTGTGTACTTAAACATAGACAAAAAAACAGTAAAATCCTGTTCTCTAACATTTCTCTGATACAACAGCTTTGATTTATTTTATTTCAAGAGAAGCTATAGTGTGAGTGGCTAACTTCTAAGCTACTTTTCAAGTTATGGCTTGAGTGATTCTACTAGCTTTTGTAGAAGTTTGTCTATGTGATAATTTATATCTTTGGTAGCTAACTTGCATCAGCTGGCACATAATGAGATCAAGAACAGCTCAGCCTAAGCTGTCTGTCTGTCAGCCTATTAGCTATTCTGTCATGGAATAGAAACTAGCAGAGCAGCTTGGATAAATCAGCTTTTCCAGTTGTCATTTCCTGCTATATGGAGAGTTTGTTAGAAATACATTGTCAAGATTAGGCATGGATTGATAGCTGTGTTCTCCAGGAATGACGAAGTATCATCAGAGATGAT
Organism: Anseranas semipalmata; assembly: GCA_013399115.1. Lineage (NCBI taxonomy): Eukaryota > Metazoa > Chordata > Aves > Anseriformes > Anseranatidae > Anseranas > Anseranas semipalmata. The sequence goes on from VXAA01007452.1 coordinate 2,564,442, forward strand.
CATTATCCACATAGTCAACTTCTTCTGGCCATTTGCTGCTTCCTGTTCCATGGAAGTGACTCTTACCCAGCTTCTTCAATACAGTTGAGCCCATGAGAAGCAGTAAAAAATTGCAACTGTAAGTGCTTTTGTAGTGGAGCTGAGCAGTTAGCAGAGCAGAATTCCTGAAGGCGATGCATTGGTTGGACCACAGTTTCTTATGAGGTAAAGGAAAGAACGATGCAACATCATATTTCATGCAACAGGAAGTTGGTAAAATAAGAAGGTAAAATAAAAAACATGCAAAAGAATAAAATTCAAATTCTGCAAAACAATAAGAAATGCTGAATTGTGTCACAGGACTAGAACAAAAGTTAAAATTGGAATTTACAATATTATGCAAATCTTAGCCCTGATTTTGATCCCAACACAGAGGAAATCACAGCTGATGTAATTAAAATGATGGCAGTCAGACACAATAGAGTATGAAGACCTCTTCTTTTTGTGATTAGTTTTGTTTAGCGGGGATTATACAGCTTACAGTAGGGCTACCTGACTCAGGAAACCAGCTAAACATCAGGCAATGTAGGTTGAGCAACAAAGTAAAAGAATCTGTTCCAATGATCACATAAGCTATGACTTGTGGGTTCTTTTTAAAAATTTCATAATTTTTATTTGCATTTATTATTTAAAGAAGACTTCGAGAAAAAGTTTCTGTTAAAAGAAATTTCCTTTAAAGGTATTTTGTATTGTCACATTCTGGTTATCTTGATTCATTATATCAGGTCTTCTAATGCCTCCCTTTCCGGTTATCCTACCTTTAAACTCTCCTGGTAAAAAAGCTAGAATTAAATAACTTCTGTTGTTTTAGCCGCCTAATGAAAGAAATAAAGACCACTGGCAAGTTTTTCTGCAATGAAATGGGCTAATTATACAGCCTTATTAATCATGTAGTTATGTATCAGATTACTAATGCTGTGATGTTAGTATTTCATAGTATTTTATTCTAAACGGCTTTTCCATTCCTTGTAAATTTGTTAGAACGCACATGGGGGAGGAGGGAACAACCCTGAAGAAAGGTTGTCTCTCTCCACTCCTGGCAATTGGAATGCAGTTCTTTATAATCTGATTGCAAACAGTGAGTTTAGATTCCCTACAAAAATGTACTTAAGATGCCATTTCTAGGCATAAAATGTTTCCATTCTGAAATTATCTGCTAGATTTGCAAACACATTAATTACAAATGAATAAGGACTAGAGCAAGACAGTAGAGTGTTTCAACAACAGAGTTGTTAGAAGAGGAAGGGTTTTACTATGACATGTATACAGCAGAGGCACATAAGATGGTGTTTAGAGAACAACAAACAATGTCTGTTGTGACCCTAGCCTTAGCAAATGACTGTTCTAGTAAGAGTTGTCCGAGGATCAATTGAAGACGTGATAGCTAGTTGGCCATCCTTAGCTTCTGAAGATTGTGGTGGAAACTTTGGGATTTAGGATGCACTGCAATGCCTTCCATTTGTCTGTGAAAGGAAAAAATGGGATTTTGTCTAAAGCTGCATGTGATGAGGAAACAGAATAGCACTGAGTTATGTAAGGAGATGGCAGCACCATTAAGCAAGTAAACAGCACTGAATGAAAGGACCTCTGTCTCTTGAATACTATTCTTTGCAATAAGTACTGTTAGAAGTAAACACCATGATACACAAAAATAACAATATAGGCACAGGTTAATTTTATTCAATACTAATACGTATTCCCTAAATACAACACTACAAAACTAAATACAAAACTACCGGTCCTTCTATTACATTTTTTACAAACTATACTACAAGTTTTAGGGGTTAATTTTTTTCTTCCTTTAAGTTATGGAGATAATTTTTACATTCAATTTTGGAACAGCAAATAAACATACTCAAATGTGGCGTTTGAGTAGCTGTGTGGTATACTGCTTTACAAAAGTCTCAAGTATAGACAGGAATATATTTAACAGAAAATAAATGGTTCTATTAAACAAAAAATATTGCATTGAAGTACGCACCCTATGTCTTCTGACCATTCTTCCTTATCCGTATGGGACCAAAAGCTGCTAGATGGAAGCTGTATCTATTGTTTAGAACACTCAGGCAGAAACAATCCTTATACATAGATCACTGACTAAGAAAAAGGTGATTTTATAGTTGTCCATAAGAATCCTTTGATGATGTTTGATATGAGATATCTGAAGTATGAATATTTCCACCAGTGATAAAAGATGAATAAGCATTCCTCCTAAGCATCTCCCAAACCCACTCCAATATGTCAATCTAGAGCTTTGCTAAGCAGAGCCTGCCATTCATGCCAATGTGTGATCTGGTTTTGAGATGTGACATATGGGTACTGAGATTAAACCTCCCAGTTTATCACTTACAAATTAATCTAGGATTGAACATCAGACACATCAAAGTTTTTTGCACACATCACGAATTGAACAGATTTTTTTTTATGGTATTCTTACAGGGCACAAATATAAAAATCAAATCAAGCAGAAATTTTAAAAAAATATCATGCAAGAAATGAAATCAAATACTATAGGAGCTGAAACTTGAACTTGGAGGAATGGGTAGGAGCCTATTTTGTACTCGGTAACCTGTGTACAAATGAAATCAATACTATATTGCAATTTGTGTGGCAAACTACTGGAGAAAGATAAAGTAGGTAGTCTTTAACTTAGAATAGTAAATTACCTGACTGTCACTTCTGCAAATGGTGGTGGTTCTCAGTCTTGGAGCTATTGTTTTTTTTGTTTTGTTTTAATACAGATGTGAGTGGGGTAAAAATCTTATTTCAATCCACAACTTCTCTTTTGCTGCTCATCTGATAAAAGGTTGAAAATTTTAACTCCCAGATGAAGGCCCCAATATTTCAGGGTACTCACTCAGGTGCCAAACTTTAACCTTTTAAAACACTATTGAATGTAACACTAAAGGTCAGCAATAAATTGAGAGATTTTGACCCTGGTTACTACCTTTATACCACTATGGGGCTCTACATTATGGTCGTCAGAGAGGGCTTTCTGGTAGCTGTATAGAGACAGCCTTTACATTGTCACTTGAAGTGGGATTTTTTGTTTGTTTACTTAATTTCTACTAAGCCTTTGAAAGGAACATATGGACACTATATATAGAAATTATTTCTGTCAAAATAAAGTGGAGCTACCTGTGGGAGTCAACAAAGCAGCTGTTTAGAGATAACACTGTTCTTTGAAAAAGAAATGAAAAACATGATTTCAGGATCACTGTGCAGATCAGTGACATCTGTTTAATGCAGCAAACTAGCATCACTTTGTTTTTGCATAAGTACAGGATCCAGTTTAAACTTGTGGGATTTAAAGCTAATCAAATTAAAAATCAAGCTAGGGGCTGGTACCTTGAAGATGGACACTGTTGTCATAGTCTTAATAGAATGTCATTATAGTTAAGAGGAATCAGCGAGACACACTCCAATGATTGTTTTTTTTTTTTCTTTTTTTTACACTGCTGACTGCTGATCACAATCCCTGTAAGATCTAATTGTAGCAACAGCTGAGAAGGCAAACTAAAACATCAAGGAATATTTTGAAGAATGTTCACAAATTTTGTCATTGCTCTAGCTATAAAACAAACAAACAAAACAACAACAACAACAAACAAAGCCAGTAGTTAGAATTTGCCATGGCAATTAATCCTGTCCGTGCTGACTGCTACCTGTGCTACCATCTGGAACAAAGTAGCTACAGTTCCTGTTGTAGGACCTTGTATCTCATAAATAGGTATACAACATTAGCAAGTATGAAAGAGTTTTCCTACTTGATTTTCCACTTGGCATAGATTTCAAGTAGCATAATATAAACTATGCAAAAGACTTTGTATCGAAAGCAGTATGTTTCAAGTCTATTTTAAAAGAACTATGTTCCCTAATATATCCAACATGTGGTACAATATATATTCCCATAAGCTTTGTCTGGCTTAGCCAGCTGATTCAGAAGAAATATGTATTATTTATGTATGAAGAAGACAGAAACTGTAAGAGAGCATAAAAAAGTCCATTTTGATTAGTCAACTGATGCACAACAAAGTTTTGGTAGCTGATGATGTTTTATAGAGAAAAAACTATTTAGCTGTCTAAGTATTAAAAGACATTTTCACAGATGTATTTTAAATATTTAACTATGCCATTAAGTCTTATTATCATTATGTTTTTATTTTTAATTTTAAAACTTCCTAAGTCTTCCCAAGTCTTTCATTTTGATGAGGCTATATATTTGTCTTAATAAACAATTTGTGAATATTTAATGTTCAAAAATAAAATATACATATGTTTTCCCTTTTGGTAAGAGCTTTGTGGAGATAACATTGGAGTTGTTATTTTGTGTGCTAGCTAGCATATGTTTTTCTACAAGCCAAATAGTTCATTACTATTCGTACAGAAACCTAGTTATGAAGGTGATTTTGGCATCTGCTTTGCAGTTATCTGAGGATGCTGGGGTGTCTTGCATTCCTGAATAAACAATATTTATGAGTTAGGAAAATGTGATTCTCCCTGAATATTCAGTAAAAAAGTCTTCCCTTAAGATCAAGCTTATAAAAAATGATGTTTGAAGCATATAAGGGGGAATCTCCATCTGGAGATGAAAATTTCATTTTAGTGATGGTTCAACAATAATATAATAACGTACCTCGATATTCTTTACTTCTTCTCAAAAGGGTCTCACTATCTGGCATTGCTGAAAGATAGTTTTCACAAAAGCTGGAAAGAGACAGGTCAAATGCATGCCGTTCCACAAGATTTAGAAGGAAAGTTTGCAAAGCCATCAGATAGCAACTGCTTCTCCCTGACATGTAAAAACTTGCCTTCACTATAAGGAGGCTTCGAAACAGTGAGCCTGTTGCAGCTTCTGGTTTTGACTGTATTTGAGAATAATGGACAGGTGGTTGTGTTTTGTTTTGTTGTTGTTGTTTTGTTTGTTTGTTTCCCTCTGTATGTTGGTTGACTGTATAATCAATCTAGGCTGATAAAATCAGTTTTCTGTTTTTATCCTAATCTCTCTAATCTGACAGAGCTGTGCTATAAAGCTGGATACTGTTCTTGTCTAATTCTTTTCAATGCATTTCTTCTGTACTCAGCATCAGTGAGCTTGGATGCTCCTTTTGATGTACTTTACTAATGGTCACTTTTGCATTTAGCAAAATACAGCACTAAATAAAAGAGAACGTTGTTCTTATGTAGTATAAATGTGTATAGTACATATAGTAATTGCTACACAGAAGGCAGAGATAGCACCTGCATGCTAATTATTTTCACTCCTGTCTACTTTCTTATGTCACAGTTTCCCACTCCCACCCTATGGAAGATGGTCATATGCCATCCAGATGTAGTTGGTATAATGGACAGATAAAAAGAACAGATAAAATTTTGTTCAGTTACTGAATCATATTTATCAATTCATTAATTGTTTTCAAATTAAGTGTTCCTTTAATTTTGTTGTGTTTAATACCTAAGTCTTGTAAAATATTATGAGATGTGAAAAGTGGTACGTTCTTTACACCCATTCTTTATTGTTAGAATGTTATTGCCGGTAGATCCAGGAATTCATTTCAGTGGTGTGTAGTTGAGCATTTTTTCAAGTAAGAGAAACTTTTGAAGTATGCTGCTTGCCACCATGGAAGGGTTTGTAATATCTAAAGATGACATTCAAAATAAATAAAAACTAATAAATAAATTTATTCAGGCAGTGACTTTTCTCCTTAGAGCATCCCATCTACTCTCTGTGTATAATGATATGTAGTCCCAAATATGAGGTTCTTGCTCGTGCTGCTCGACTACCATTTTCTGAACCAATTTGAATATTTGTTTTCCAACCATTAGTGCTGGGCATCATTTCAAGCCCACTGGATCAGACCTGAAGAGTGATTGTTCAGAACTCTTGAATCTTTCAAGAAAACCTACTATTCTCGTCACATTAAGACTTTTGCCTCTCCCCCATCCCATCTGTTTTTAAATGCCTAGATGCTCAAATATTCATGTAGGAAGGTGTTAAAAGAGACGCTCATCATCGTGTCTTCTTGATGTAAAGGGACAAATGTCTTATGAATGCTCACTCTGATATCTTCAGACTTCCAGAGCAGTGATATTTCTAAAAGGTTTGCATTCCTCTCTCATTGCTATGTTTGCCAAGCACAGTTGCAGTTCTGAAGGTTTTACTTTCAGAGTGTAATTTTTAATTAATAAATTTTAACATAAGTTTTATATTTAGCTTCCCTTGTGAATAAATTATTCTGCTGCTTCTGAAATCTGTGGAAATAGGATGTTATTTTGAATGGGCATGAAGATAAGATCCATGTTTTCTGGTAAGACTTCCTAAGTCTAGAGTGGATATGTATTGCTGGAATGTGCCATTTAGTTTTTTTTTTTTTTTTCCTTTTGTCTTACGAGGAACAAGCTTTCTTTTCAGCATTCATTTATTTATATGTTTTAGGTTTCTCTTCATTTATGAAGCTATAGCAGTAAAGCAGATTATTTTGAGGCCATTCAAGCCAGTTATGACATACCAAGACTGAAATGATATTAAATATCATATATTTATAGGAATGCTGTCCAAACAAGGGCACCTTGAGGTGGAATTAGATTTTTGTGACTTCAGTTCTTTAAGTAAAATTCACTCTTGATACAGGAGGATTTTTCTCATTGGCTCAAATATGATACAATTCACAATATACCATAGTTGTAATCACAAATATATAGACACGACTATAAATCTCATACATAAGACAGTTGAATTTTTTTTAAAAAAATCATCCTTTAAGAAGAAATATTTCCTTGAAAATGAGTGTGTTCATTTTGATAACCGAATCAAACTAAAATAAATGTTGTAGATATTCAAATATTTATTTGAAATTATTGACAGATTTCAAGTAGATAATGTTGAAATGTTTACTTTTCAGGAATTGTTTTTGGTTCATCTTGATTTCTGTTTTGCTTTAGTTTTCACATTGTATTTTTTCTCTTCTGTTATCTATTTCAATATTAATATGTGAACCTTCTAATAGTTCAAAATTATTTAGATGTTCAGATTTGTCTGATTTCCAGCATTTTTTAAATGGAAACCTGATATTGACTTATGTGCTAACTCAAAATAAATATTAACAGTATTTTTTCCAGTTTTCTATTGAACTTAACTAATATCTGATAAAACCTCATTAAAAAAATCAGAATTTAATTTCATGTTCACAATAAACTCACTATCTCAATCAATAGTATTGATTTTTAATTTTTTTTTTTTTTTTTGTGCAAGTAGGTTCAGACTTTCATTTGCTGGAGGTTGCTTACATATAAATTCAAGTTGGAAAGTTCTAATAATCACAGAATGAAATTGCGTAAATTACATATAATCTCATCTAATCACCACAAACTTAATTTAGTGAATACCAAATACAAAAAAAAAAAAAAACCATTTTTCTTCAGGTTCTGGCCTCTTGTCAGTGCATACTCATCACAGCTTGTGATGGCAAGCCTTAGTTTGCCCATAGAAAGCATTTTACTGTTCTGATAATAAACTGCCATTCTGTGGAAAGTATCTGGGAACCTTACTGAGAAGCCTGAATTTGAACATAAGGCAATCTTTGTGCTGCTAAATGTGAAATCATAATGTTTTTGCTACTTAAACCAAGCTTATTTCACAGCCTGATTTATTGTGGCACAGGAAAAAAAAAAAAAAGTGAGATACTGAATCACTGAAGTGAATAAATCTTTAAGAAAATTCTGGCACTACTGTTAATTTAAAAAATCTACCTAAACATTTTCTGTGTTGAAGACATTTTTATATGTACTGTATAAAAATGGTGGCTTTTAATTGCTGGTGTATGGTGGTATTTTAACAGCTAGTTCTGCAGCACACAAGGATTGGAAGAAAGGCAAGTAAAAGAAGGAGAGTTTTGCCTAGATTGTTCTGGAGATATGTAAGATGTCTAACCCAGCTTCTCATATGAAACAAAATAAAAACAGACCTCCAATTGGATGATGAATTGCTAGTTGAAAAGACTGCTTGTTGGTCAACAACAGAAACTAATTACCATTTCATCCTGCTAATAGTACCTATGTAAATACTTTTTGACACGAAGTTTTTTTGACTGGCTAAGTGTCATCTCTTCAATGAACTAAGTTAAAAGGCATAATTAGTAGAATGCTTCAAGAAGGAAGCAACAAATCTTTTCGGAAGAATTTGTTCTGAAAATAATAGAGAACACATAAAATCAGTGTTATTGGCAAAAATAGAAAAACAACATTCTACAAAGTTCTTCCTGGTGAAAGCATCAAGTTTGAGTACGTGGGTTTTTCAGCTAGGTTAAAACACATCTTACGAAAAACATTCAAGAGGAGCTGGTTTAAAGTTGATTTTCTGCTGTGGTCCTCCATCAGATAGAATATTTAACTCCTTGTCTTGGCAATATAGAACATGACCACCCCATCCCACATGTTTTAAGATCAACAGTATCAGCAATGAACAGAACTTCTGACCCAGGCTTGTGCCAGAATGTAGCTCCTTTCCAAAAAGAAAAGGTTTTATTAGTGTGCAGTTCCCTAGGATAGATTCACGAGGATAAATGTGATGAGACGAGCAGTGAGACTCTTATTCATTTTTCAGAGAAATAGCAGTGAGATTCCCATACTTTTTCAGAGAAAGAGAGAGCTGTAGAAATACAGCTACTGCTGTAATACAAGCTCTGCTTGTCCTGTACCCTATTTCTTCTCTGGCTTTAAAACCACAGCTCTAAGTAATACAGATTCAGGTCAGAGGAGTGTAGAAAGTGGCTGTCTATGGCAGAATTTGGCCGAGAACATGAAATTTCCATTTTCATCTTTCCAATAGTGGAGAGGAAGGTAGACAGTTGATAAAATGTAAAACCTCTTTATATATGTTTTTTTTTTTTTCCTAAGGCATTGTTAGCAGTTTTTACAAATGTCTTGAATTAAATGAGATTACCATAAAATATCCATTCTAAGTTAATCAAATTAAATGTAATTAGGTTTTGTACTACTTTTTTTCTATGTCAGATTTATTACCTTTAGGAGGATTTGGAATATAGTATAAATTGTAGCTCATAAGAAGAAGTCAGGGTAATGGTGAAATTAGTTTTTATTTCATTAGACATTACAATTCTAAGAATGATTTATTTCTTCTTTTAAAAAGATTTGTTTCTTTGCTTGACAAGTGAGAGTATAGGAACAAAACTTTTCAGTTTAGTTACCATCATGTCACTTGCAAAACATAGGCTTTTATTATAAACAACGTTTGTGCTAATTTTGGTCCTATGGCACAGAAAAAGAAAGGAAAATTGAGATTGGTTTGCTTTGTTCTGCTTCTCTGGATTAAGTAGAAATGCTGTCTATCCCCCAGTGTACTAACAAGCACACAAATTCCATTTTTTAGGTAACTCTTCCTCTCATAGCCAAATTTTTAGAAACTGGTACAAAACCAGGTATAGATCCAGTGAATATATGAACATTTTTCCTGTATTTGTGTAATTAATGGAACAAGTTGTATGTTTTTGTTTGTTTGTTTGTTTTTTTAGCTGGTCAGCATATACAGCATAAAGAAGACCCACCTGCAGCCGTCCTACCTGTGATCCCATGATTTTAATTTCTGTCAAAACAGATCTAAGCTTTTGCAAAATGTTTATGATAAACCAGCTTGTCTCTCACTTTTCTCAGTCATTGGCATAACAAATGTGATTTCTGGTATGCTAGAGGGAGTATCTGGTGATCATTTCAGACCTTGACTGTACTCACTGTGAGTGAGAAACACCTTTCACCATACTGCAGATCACCTGCAGTGAACCAGAGCCTCTCCCTTTCATTTCCTTTGCTGCTTCTCCTGTACAGTCTGGGTGAAGCAGATCTTTATCATAGGAAATGTCAACATTCCCATCTCCAGCTCATAGTATGATGCTGGCCATTAATTTGTTTAACTCCAGTCAGGTTATCAAAGAAGACAGATTTCCAGTAACGTCTTTAACCTATTTCTAGAACAGGGAAGAATATTTTTACTGATTTTCCTTTGTAAATTTCTTAACTCACTGAGAAATACTTTAAAAATTGTATTCATCAGCTCTTGCCAGGCAATAAATTACTGTGGCTGAATAATAGATGTTCTCTGCTACCAGATTTGCTTCTTTTGCCATTATTTATTTTCTGCTAGATTAGGCAGCCTCCTCGTTGACCTAGGCTTCAGACTGACTCTGCTTCCAAGTGGCTGGTCTATGCAGTCTTTTCAGTTTATGATGAAAAGCAAACAATTGACAAGGTGCAGCAAGTGGCACAGATTTATCATCCATTTTTCCATTTCATGAAAGTCCCACATTTTTGAAATTATTTTCATTCCTTTTGGAACCTGGAGACTGCTGAAGTAATAATAGCTTATCCTAGAAGCAGATTTCTTAGTAAACACTATACCTTTGAAGAAATAGCTGTTATTATGTTCAAAAGAAACCCAAGTATATAGTTTTATTGATTTTTTTTATTTGGTTCCAAAATATTTGTTTCTTTATAAAAAGCAACTGAAAATTTTGGAGATTTTTATCCATCCATTCTAGCACAAATCATTGTGGTTTACAAGTTCTGAGTAACCTTCTATGGAATTGGCAATATCTAGAGATGTGTCAGTTGTTAACTAGTTGCTTCATAATGTAGCCTGCATCTTTGTATATCTCAGGCCAGAATTACTATCTACTGGTGAGTAGAACTCTCACCTGTGTTTTAAAAGTCACAGATTTTTTGGAAGGAAGGAACTTAGAGTTTATATTGGAACTTACATTTGTATCCTTCCCTGTAGTTTAATGTATTCAAGATCTAAGAAAAGCATTTACATTTTGATACCTACACAGTACAACATAGCTCTGGGAATTTTATGCATTTTGGGTACTTATATGCTACATATAAAAATATGTGAAACTGAATCAATATTTATGGAAAAATGTTATTTTGTGTATAAAAGTGGAAGAGTTTAAATGTTTGGTTTCAAGCTACTTAAACTAGTCCATGCAGTATCATAAATTAGTGTGGAAATGTCTGATGGCACATACACAAATTAACATCCATGGATTAATTTATTTTAGGCATCCATAATCACATCTACCTCTTTTCATGTATTTGGATATCGATGTAATAATATACCCTGAGTTTCTTCCCAAAGCTAAAATATTGGTCTATAAAGGGAGGGCTACTAGCCCTGCAGTTCCTACAGTGACTAAACATTAAATGGATGCAATAAATAACTACTTTTTAGACAATTGATATCACCATGAAATGGCAACTGATTATTGCACATTTCATGGTATGCTGCATTTTCAATCCTTCAGAATACAAAGCTGCTGGACATTTTGCTAAGTCAAAGACCAGTTTATCAACAGGTATAATTATAAAAGCTTCATACAGACCACAGTTAAAAAACAGCAAGAATTTGTCAGTGATTAAACATCAACCATCCTTTGGATTTACTGATATAGTAAATCTATTTGGTGATAATAGCAGAGGTATTATCTCTGGATCAGTTTTCTTTGTTTACTAAATTAGACAATAGGGCAATTATAAGACAAAGTGATTGGAAATATATTTTTATTGATGCAAGTTATTTCTGACTTTTTTCTTGCAATAATATATTCACAACACTGCTAAGTAGTCTATATAATCTTCTGGTGTATGAGCGAGCATCTGATAAGTAGAGATGATGTGGTGTTATACAGGTCTTAATCATAGTATGCCTTTCACACTTCTGATCAACTGTGAGAATTCTTATATTAAGTCTAATTGCTACAACTATTCCAAATCAAAGAACCATAATCTCATTAATACAATCAAATGTCCTTCTATATGAGCAAACTATAAGTGATCTTTTCCACAGGTCTACTAATAGTAGTTATAAAGAAGCAGAAAAGGTGTTATAAAACAACTTTCCAATCTATAAAACACCTGTTTATCTGTAAAAAATAGCTAAAAGGTAGAGAGAAATTCACTACCTTTACTTGCACGACTTGATTATTATGAAAACCTAGGAAATTATTTCAGGTGACATTTGTGCACCTGAAAGTGTTCAGAGATTCTCTTGAAGGATCTTGGAATGTATTTTGAAGCCAAGGTGCAAGCTTATTCACTTCCTACTTAACTTGGGTTTTGACTTTATTATACTTTTGCAGAGTATAGGAGACCCATTACAGCTCGAGTTGTGAGTTATTGCAAGTTTACACCAACATACATATTTTTGGATGTTTAATTGAGAACCAAAGAGATTAATTAAATTACAGGGCTTCTTATGAGTTCTTGACTATCAACCAAGAAAATCATTTAAATCTGTCAAAGAGGAGAACATAAAACTGAAGTAGAGTCCTACCTTCAAAAAGGTACTAATTTGTTTCTTACAATATTAGTAAATAAGCTCATTTTGCATTGCTATGTAAGATGTTTGGTTTCGGTGTAAATGAAATATTTTGCAATTTCTGACAAAAAATGAGTCTAGATATATTTTAGTTCCTTTATGGCAACAAGATATCTATATTAAGATATGTGTGCAGTAGTCCTTAGTCATAATTTTTTACTGTGCCACAACACATGAAATGGAATTGGAGTAGGAAGCAAGAGTTATACTGAAGTTGTTTCTAGGGAAGCAATTTTCTAACAGAAAATGCAGATTTCACAGAATGAGATTTACATTTCTGGAGTTGTTTCTGGGGATGCAATTTTCTAACTGAAAACACAGATTTCACACAATCGTTTGTTTGTTTTTTTGTTTTATGAGAATGCATGATTGTTGATATTTTCAGTAAAAATCATGTAGTAGATTGCCCTAATATCCTTTCATTTTTATTTTTCCAGAAAGATGGAAAACTCTGATGGGGTTGAGAAGGCAGGATGATGGCCAGCTTGCTATTTGTCAACTTCTTCAGCTGCCAAGTGGACTAGAGGGTTGTACAGTTAGTTGACCAACCCAATTAAAATATGTTATTCCACTTCACTGGAAATTCCAATACAGCAATCCAGAATTTCTAATTGAATGGAAACATAGCCATCTAGCATCCATGTTCTGTATTTGTTGGCTATGTTTATATTCATACAATCTGCATGGCCAGCACTTTTGCATCTGATTGCTTTTAAGTAAGTGCTGGCCTTGGTGATGTACAAGAAGTACAACATGGACTGGCCCCTTTTAATAGTAGACCAAACTCATATATTTTTCCTGGGAATCACTCATTTTGCCTACCCACATAGTCCTCAGTACCAACTGCCTGAAGTTTGTTCCTGATCCCACTGCCTCTGCAACACAGGAACAGTTTGCACAATTACAGACAGCAGAATAAGCTGGTCACAGATGTCAAGATCTGAAAATACTGACAATTTGTGCACTGCAAAACAAAGTCATGTATTTCAAACTCTGTTATCTAATAAGAGCTGCCTGTCTCTAATATTGTTGTCCAGAGGATTTGATCATGTCGTGCTATGCATTTAATTACATTTGAGAATACTCAGCTACATTTTTCAGGACAAAGAGCTTAACCATAGAAGTTTTGATTTGGTCTCTCATCTCCAACTTTACAGTGTTTCCCTGTTCCCTGCATGAAGCTTCAAATAAGTGTATGAGCACCTGGGCTGCCTTTCCCCAGGAATATCAAATGTGTTAAGAGTAATTTAGGTAAGAGTTGATGAATACACCATTTGTATCACCTACACCAGCAGTCTCAGAGGAATGCACAATGAAAAATTATGTTGACCTAATCCCTGCTGGCAGGCAAGATGTTTCTTTGTTACTTTCTTGTTTTCTTCTAATACTAATACAAACTATAAGCAAGCAATATGAAGACACACTACTTTATTAGATGACATCTCCTGCTGAGGGTAATTTATCCTTTACAAGCTGACCAAATGAGAAGTTCTGATAACAGTGCTATCTCGTGCTCTACCTTTACCCTTCATATGCCTGGCAAAATAATCCTTCTTACCCAGGGCATTTGGGATTGTGGAAAAGGCTTCTCATGTTGTCAGGCATGGACAAACATGGAAGGACATATATAAGAAGGAATTCCTTCCTACAGAGGTTTCTAAAATCCTGCTTAGCACTTACTACACCTCCATAGGAAAAGGAGTTTCCATGCTAGTATACCCTGACACAGACAAGTTTTCCACATACACAGTTGTGTTCCTGTTTCTTTACTTTGCAGAATTCTTTCTTTTCTGTCTCCAGATACACATCAAAAAAATTTTATCTTTTGATGTGGTGTTAAGGAGCATGCTGTTTTTAGGAAAAGAAGACTATGTGATACCACATTTTTTACTAATCAATTGTTTACTTATTATATACTGAGGAAAGGCTAGCTAATTAGTCTCTTTTCAAAAAGTTTTCATTGAAATCTATTATTTTCTTCTAAGATAATTTTAAAGTAGTCCACTATCTTACTATCCTATGATTATTTATTTGGCAATTTTAACATCAACATTTTTTGTAAGTAAAGGTGAAGAATTTTATATTCACTTACAGTAGGAAAGGTGATGGGATACTCATACTGATGGCATATGCTGCAGCTTTTACTGACAACAGGGGACACTACTGAGACTGATATAAGCTGCTGACCTTTCCTCCTGTGCTTGGCCTTTGCTTTTGTCTGCTAACTCAACATAGCACCTTTCTAATTAAAAGACTGCCCATGATGACCAGTCTTGAAATATGTGTCCTCCACATGGATTTTTAAAATACTTTTAACTTACATTTTTGCATTTCAAAATGCAAAAATACCAATCTGTATGTTATAATAGCTTTCTGACCAGGCCAGTATTGTTGTTTGGAATTAGGCAGACTTATTCTCATGTTTTGCTTACATTTTCTGCTCAGATTAACTGGGACTATCAACATATTTTTTGCAATTCTATCAACATAGAAATTGACAACGGGACACGTAGAACCAATGTATCAAATGCCCTTATCATGCACCCTTGTAGTTTAGTACCTATCAATTTTTCGTTTGCGGATAGCTCCCATTTCAGCTAAGAGACTGTGTGGATGTCTCTCAAAATGTTAAATTCTACATGGTCCAAAGATTCATTTAGTTGGCAGTTTTACCTGACTACTATTTTTTTCTTTTTAATATTCCCCTTAAAAGATATTTTGCAGCAATACATGAAAAATACAATTTGAAGAATTCAAAAATTCAAAATTTCTGTGATTCTATTGTAGTTAATTTTTTCCTCTGCCCTTATTTAGGTGGTGGTGAACACAAACTTGCTTGAATATAGAAGGGCAAGGACTGAGAACAGGCACTTCTTTTTTTCTCTTCTCACAGGGGATAAAGTCCATGGCAGTGAATTATCATAACTGTCTGATAAACTAATAGCATAACTTTTCTGATTTTGGCTTCCTCCTGTGTCTGTGCTCTACACCAGACAATGTTTCAATGGCTGACTGAAGCCTTCATGTTTTATGAGCAGTTAGCATTTTTTTCCGTTTGTTATTTATGTTAGAGTAACCTGCATTTCTCTAGGCTGTTGCTGTTGGTGCTGATTGATAGAAAAACCTGGCAAGATATGTTATGGAGGGAAGAAAGGATTAGGTCTGAGATGATAACTGTTAAAGTATTTGTTTTCAAGAATCCTTTGGTGCCTTAATTCAGTATCTGAATTCTGATGGATTGGCATTGGTGTATTGACAATGTCAATATTCTGATTGGTATATAATAAAACAATTGCTTCCAACAGGTTTACTCCAGAATTTAAGTTCCTCTCTTCTTGCTTTTCAGACCATGCAGTCGTGTTACATGCTCAAACATACAGGACAAAGAGAAAAGATCTATAACTGAGTCATGGAGAACTAATACTGAATTTGTTTCCATCAACATCAGTTGAAATCTAGTTTGACAGAAGCAGAACCAGTTTGCATGCTGTGACTTAGAAATGACTGGGTCTTTGTTAAAAGTGACCCACTTCCGAAGAAGTGAAAAACTGGCAAGATTTTTCTCAAACTTAGGACTTTTTTTTTTCTTTTTAATTTCATCTGAAAAGCAAGCATGATTAAGGTGTTTTCAATAAGTATTTTAAAATCTTATTCAGACCTTGAGCATGACACAGTCACACCTAACAACAGATTTGTTGCAATTTCTCTAGAAAGTAAGCTGTGTAATTCTGGCTTCCCATACTCATCTTACAAGCTAATTGCCAGATGAAGTTGTACTTCACGAATAACTGAAGAATGAACAGGTGAGAGAGCTATTTCTTGAGAGCCACTAGACTTGGACTTTGGGAAGGGCAAAATACAGCTGTGTTCCATCTCTGAGATGGTACTCCCACTGTGAACAGTGAGTCTCTACTGACCATCTAACCTGGTTTCTACTGAAGTGAGAAGATATATCTGTAAGCTTCAGTGAACTAAACTAAGATTTTCAATGCATATTTTTACTCATTTTTAAGGATTTTAAAGAAATCTTCGAAGGAATATACATAGCAAATTTTGTATGTTTCTGTGTTGCCTTTTTCAAAACTAGTACTCCTAAGAATTTATGTTACAAATCATAATTTTACTAATTGGTACAACAGAACTAGAATGTCATCATTTTTCTCATTCCATAATTTATTTGTTGTTTCCACAGATGATGTCACCATATTTAGTTTTCAGTAACTGTTTGTGATTCTAAGAATTTCTGTCCATGAATACACTGCAGTTTACTACTGCTTCTTCTTACACTTTATTTTTCAGTTTCCTGTTCTGTAATATAATAACTGTTAATTTATCACTTTTTTATATAAAGTGCATTGTTTGTCTTCGTTCTTCTTTTCTTTGTTCAGCTCCTGCAAATATTTCATTTTTGTTTGACTGCATATTCCTCTACCTTTTTATTTCCTTCAACAATTTTGTAAGCATCATAACACCCTTCTTTTTCCTGCATCTGAACTACTGACCATTACCTCTACGCTTCTGTGCTGACATTTTGTACTAAATGTACATTATGCTCTCTCCACATTTTTGTGCTTATTGCTGTGTGCCCTTCAATCACAGTATTATAGTTCGCTTTATTCTTTAGATTTTGTATTATATTTTCCAATTCTAGTGCTTTACGCTTCCACTCTTATTTTTTTCTCACTGTAGCTATTATACAGGCATGATGCTGTCTTATTAGCTTCCTCTATTATATTATCTTAACTGGTTTTAGCTCTCATTTTTAGTTTTGGCTCCTACTAATGAAGTATTCCTACTCTTATAAAAGCTGTACGGTACATTACAATTCTAATACAACTTTCCCCATCCCGCTTTTTGTGTTTCTACTTCCCTTCCCCACTGTCATATCCTATTAGATACCATCTTGATGAATAAATTATCAAGGCTGTTCTACAAGAAATCTGTCGTGTGGTATGTGACCTCTCTTAAATCTGAGATTTAGCTATGAATTCCATATTAGTACTACATGAGCTGCTCTTATGTAAATGTATAGAAACTGGTGTCTGGCAATTTCTTCTGAAGACTTCCTGTCTTTGTTCTGCTTTTCTGTCCCTCTATAATTTATCACTTTTAGGACAAAGTAAGTGACTTTGAAAAGGATGTTTTGCCCCAATTATAGCTTGATTGAAGTCAAGTTCAAACAGATGTATTCAATACATAATCTTGTAAGGAAGTTAGCTATTACATATTAAGAAATAAACACACATGGACACAATTTTTTTTTCCTCTACCTTTATTCTTTCATAATTAATAGAGGGTAAAGTGTCATGTTATGATTATGATAATTACTTTGAAGTTTTTAGCTCAGTCAGGAGAAGTTAGTACTGGAAACTTCACTGAAAAATTTCTCCTCTAAATATTTTTTCAAATATTCTAGATCAAGTGAACATTTGTATTGTTTGGATCTTATTGAAATCTAGGTGAAAAAGTATCTTTAACTACATCCTTTAGTAGCTAAGCAGAAAACCCTGTAGTAGCGCAATGAACTTTCAAGGAGAACCATTCATTTTAGTGCTTTCCATTTATATTATGAAATTGGTGCAGTCTCAGACTTTGCATAACTATAAGAAACATTAATAAGTGACAAAGAGGAAAAACAGACTGGAAGAAGAAGCATTTCAGTTATCTGGCTTCTCTGTGTGGAAAAGGAGTGACCACAACAGCTTTTAAAAGAAAGAAAAAGATAAATTAATGCCATTGAAAATTTTATTGTATATTGTTTCTTGCTGCTTGTAGGGCAGGAATATCTCCTGTTCTTATTTCATTAGGCACGTATGAAATTTACCACTGATAAAATAAATGCCTGACAATATCTGACAGTATCTTTTTCAAATTCTGGCTGCTTATGTAATTAACTTCAGCAATGCCATCTTCCCTAAATTTAAAGCTCCACATAGAGTAAGAAATTGTGAACTTTTTAAATACAACCTCAGTAGGATGTTTTTGAATAATAATAATTAAAAAATAGAATAGTAATACTCTAGCTGCCAGAACAACAAAATTTCTTGGTATTTGAATATATTGCAAAAAGACAAACATGAAACATTGGTCTGATGCAAGCTAGGTTGGGTCAGGGGAATACTATTCAGTCATCATAGCCATAAATAGCTGAAAATTCCAGATGGAAGTATACAGTTTGATTTCCAATTTTAACACAGTATTACACACTGGTTTCTTAAAGCACAATGCTCTATCTGACATTTAATCCCATTTGCTGTTTTTTCAAGTCTAATGTTTTTAAGACACTTTTCTGTCTCTCTTTATATCCCACAGCTCTTCAAACAGCTGATGCCAAGGAGTAACAGTTAGCTCTGCCTTTTAAGAAGGTGTGTAGCTATTGGTGCAGCTCAAGTTCCTGCAATAAGCTTGCTCCAAATCAAGTCCATTGAGTGAAATTCTTGCAATATTGATTTAAATCCAAGCCAGCCTTTGTTCATTAACTGAAAAGAGGATACATTTAGGGTCCCTATATACAGGCTGTTCCTATACCATATCATTGTGGTATGACTATTTCTAATTAAATAGCTAAAGATTCATTTTATCCAGGCAGCACCTCAATATACCCAAAAAACTGCAACTCTGTTTCTTCCAGAGATGTTCTCTTCATATATTCAGTGATGTTTTAAACAGACATCTTATACTATAATCTCTGTTTTACATTACTTCCATATGATAGTATTTATTATTGAGACAAACTGAATGTGTATTTTCAACAAAGAGAAACTATCACAAGTTCTGCCTAATATGTTTTGGGCAGACAAAATCCACAGAAGACAACACATTCTACCTCCTTCTGCATAAAATCAGCACGCAAAAGAAAGAAATACTTCACACTTCCCACAAGGTAAAATATATGATACCAGTTACACAAGTGCCATTGTTCACAAAGTTAAAAAGTGTGTGTAAACCCAAACGTCTGGGTCCAATATCCTTAAACTGCCAAACTTGCAGAATAAAAGCAATGGTTAGTGTAATGACTGAGAATTAGACTTTGCATCAGAAAAATTCAAAGGATTTAAATCAGTGTTCTCTTGTTTAGGTTTATGAATTTCCATACGTAAGTGGGACAAAAGCACATTATGGCCTTCCCTAATGTAAGACATCTGTTGTCTGCTTAGGAATTCGTAAATTCAGAAGTGAACTATGGAGGGCAAATTTTAGATTTTATTCTGCAAAGGAAAATTATTTTTAAAGCATTTGCAACTGTATGTAAGAAATAAGTGAAAAAAAATGGTGACGAAGTCATTTCCTAGTCTGAGAAAGCACTGAACAACAATTATTTTTATCAATTTTCAGTTTCTTTAAAGACTATCCTTTAACCTTTCAACTTAATTGTAGTTTAATAATTTATTTTACATGGGAATTTAGTAGGATCTAAAAATGTCCTAGAGGATGTTTGAAGGCACTCAGATGCTGCAATGACAGAAACAGTAAGCTAGGTGCATGTAAGGACTGAGGCAGAACTATTCATAGAATCATAGAACAACGCAGGCTGGAAGGGGTTGTTCTCCCTTGTTGATGAAAGATCATCTGGTCCAACCTTTCATGCCAAAGAGAGCCTAGATGACATTATCGAGCACTGTGTCCAGTTATGTGTTGAAAACCTCCAGTGATGGGGACTCCACCATGTCCCTGGAGAGGTTGTTCCAGTGATTGATATTTCTCACTGTAAAAAAAATCTTACGTAAAGATGATACTTGCAACTTGTACTCATTGCTTTTTGTCCTCTCCATGTGGGAACTTGTGAAGGCAGAACCTCTGTCTTCTTTGTAGCTGCCCTGTAAGTGCTGGAAAACTGATGAGGTCCCCTCTGAACCTTCTCTTCTCTGGAAACACCTAACTCCTTCAGTCTTTCTTCATAGGACAGATTCTCCAGCCCTTTGATCATTTTCATGGTCCTCTTCTCGACCCTTTCCACTCTGTCCATGTCTTTGTTGAATTGTGGGGCCAGAACTGGACACAGTAATCCAGGTGCAGCCTGACAAGTGCTGAGTAGAGTAGGATGATCACATCTCTTTCAATGCTAGTAATGACCCTGTAGATGCAGCCCCAAATATTTCTTCTTTCTTCCCATGCTTAGACAGATAAGGACTATCCTTAGACAAGGATAAGACAGATGACTGTCTTATCCTTGATGAGGTCTGTCTCTGCCCCTAGTGAGATGTTTTTAATATAAGAGCATTTAGAATTTAATTTCTTGTGATTGTGAATGTGTATTAACTAGATATACTTTGTGTACATGAATGCATCTCATTATCCCAGTGTCTTTCCCCAAAAGAACGATACAAAAGACTACTTGCAGATGACACAAAGCTGGGTGGGTGTATTGATCTGCTTGAGTGTAGGAACGCTCTGCAGAAAGATCTGGATAGGCTGGATCGATGGGCCATGTCCAGTTATACGGCATTCAACAAGGCTAAGTGCATGTGCTGCACGTGGGGCACAACAACCCCGTGCAGTGGTATAGGCTTGGTAAGAGCAGCTGGGTGTGCAGAGAAGAGCAACGAAGCTGGTGAAGGGACTGGAAAACAAGAGTCATGAGGAGCGGCTGAGGGAACTGGGGCTGTTTAGTCTGGAGAAAAAGAGGCTGAGGGGAGACCTCATGGCCCTTTGTAACTACCAGAAAGGAGGTTGCAGAGAGGAGGGTATCAGTCTCTTTTCTCAGGTGGCAAGTGATAGGATGCAAGGCAATGGCCGCAAGTTGCACCAGAGGAGGTTTAGACCGGATATCAGGAAGAATTTCTTCATGGAAAGGGTGGTCGGGCATTGGAACAGGCTGCCAAGGGAGATGGTGGAGTTGCCGTCCCTGGAGGTACTTAAGAGACACGTGGATGTGGCACTTAGGGACATGTTTTAGTGGTGGACTTAGTAGTGTTAGGTTGATGGTTGGACTGGATGATTTTAAAGATCTTTTCCAACCTAAATGATTCTATGATTCTATGATTTCATTCACCATGCTCAACTAGGTACATCATTTCTATGCCAGGTCATTTTGGAAAGCTAAAAATTTACCAAACAGGAAATCCAGTCTTGAACAGGCAAAACTTCTCTGTCTCTCCAGTAGTTTCTCTCAGATTTCTTGGAAGCTTCATTCTCCTGATATAACTTGCATCAGAACAGCAGACAAATTGGTTTCATTTTAAAAAATGTAGAGTACTGTGTGGGTCTGTGTGCATATGTCTGAGATCCAGGGAGAGAAAAGAATGATAACGGACAGATAATTCTCAGTTTGAACAAGCGCTTTTCCATATGTTGAAAGAGTATGCATAATTGCAAAGCGAATAATTTACAGAAAGCTTTGGGGAATTTGGGGGCAAAAGGTTTTATTTTGGGGAGTTAGAAAAAGAAACTGCTCTATTTTACCAGAATGTATTCAACCCTGAAGAATGACATTTCACACAGTATGGAGTTCTGCAGCTTGGAATTCAACTATGGGAGAGGTTGGAAGGTATATGCAAAATGTGGCATTTCACATAAAGAATCAAAAGTATGCCAAGAGGACAGAGAAATGAATAAATATTTTGTTATAGTTATTAGCTGCAGTTTGATCGGTTACTAAGGTAAATGGGGATTATAGTAAAAGTGGGGTGTTACATAATACAAAAATGCCTACAATTCTGCTTAATGCAGAAATACAGAATTGAACAGAAGGATATTCTCGGTTCACAACCGTTTGCATGCAAGTTCAAGAAAATATTAGTTAATCTTTAAAAGCAAATATCTGCAATTTATACAATATAGCAGAGACATAGTGGATGAATTTTCAGAAGCCTCACAGAGAACACAAAAGAAAATAGGAATTACAATAAAAAGATAATTTCTTTTGCCATCCCTTAAACCAGATTGTGCAGTCTTCCAACATCCACACTGAAAGAGAAGAACAGCTGGGAGGTGGAGAAGCAACAGATTCTGCTGAGTGAAAACTCTTACAACGTTTAATTCCTCGCTGCATAGCACCTGCTGTGTTATTGCACACCAGTGACATCAATGTACTAGTGCCAGAGTACACTGTGTTCACCAACACAGTGGGTGTTTTCTATCTGCAGTATTTGGCAGTAGGTAGGAGTTTTCTTGGGATGGAGAATGTTCTTTCCAAGCTTTGTGTCCTAGTTTCATACACAACTCTGTTTCAATTTGCATCTTGTAAGTTCATTTTTTCCTCACTTTCACTGCCTTACATTTTTCATTTAATTCTTCACTACCTCATATTTCACACTCATACCTAGGTAGCTTTACAACAAATCTTCACCAAATCTATCTTCATTAACAATATACAGTCCAAGCCTGAAGTGCACGTTCTCCATCATGCCTGCCCAAGACCTCTGTGATCACACAGACATATCTTTGATGTCTGATGAGCTCTATTGATGAAATCTGACGGCTATCTATCCACCTAAAGTAGCCTAGGTGAAAACTCTTCTCAGTTAAAGGGCCATCTCTGCAGGTTTTCCCATCTCTGAATGTCTGATGAGTCACCATGTGGCTGCACAAATATTGTGCAAATAAGGTTTTTCCATTCGTATTGGTTTGTATATGACCTTTATTCTCCCTTGCTCATTATTTGGATGAGGTAATTTATTTTTATTGTGGTTTTTATTTGTCTTAAATTTCAAGGCTATTTTGCACTGGAGTCTGAATGTTTAAGAAATGAAAATGTGAGAAAGAGGTACATAACAGAAGCACTTTTTTTCTAATTTTTTTTTTCTAATTCAGGCTCTGTTTTCACCACAATAATGCCAGATCTATTCATTATCAGAATATCCACCAGTACAAGTGTACATGCTTGTATTTCTATCATACTAACTTCTACATGAGCAAACAAACAAACAAAAAAGCTTGCCAGTGCAAAGCAATTAGTCAAATGTTTCAAAAAAATTTGAAGCAGCTGAGTGAGATAGTATCAACCTACCACAGTATTTCTGATCTGGTACCTGCCACTGCAAAGCCAGATTAACTTTATTGACATGTCAGATGGTAAAGTTATTTGATGTTGAAATAAAATGCATAGGCAAACTGTTCAGACTATACCGTAAGTATCTGTATATCATTAGAATGTAATGAGAGGAGCAAAGGAAGTTATGATTTGCTTAACCTTATCAATTGATCAGTGTGTAATAGATCAGTAATATCAATCTAACTGATCTAATGGGTAATCTAGTGAAAATGGGTTAATAAGCGGTACAATTGATGCTGACTAAAAAGTACTGAGGAAATGTGTATAAAACTAATTTTTACAGCCCCAGATTGATCAACTCTGCCTTTTTTTGGTTACAAGAATCAGTACCATCAATAACCCTTCTTTGAACAGCAATAAATGCTTTAGAATAGAGCAGAAATTGGTTACACATTTCAGTTACATACAAACTGTGAAGAAGCCCATTTGAAAAGCCTGAAAATCTGTATCAAATAGTATAGTTCTTTGAATATCATGTGTGAAAAATATTTGAATGAATTTTACAGGATTAACATATTCAAAGTCATTTGGGCCTTCAAATGGTTGTGAAAGCTGGATCCTGTTGGTGTATCTAATCTCATCAGTACTCATTAGTATCTTTACTTAAGATCAGTAATTAGAAAAACACTTTTAGATCTGTAATTTATTTTAACTTAATATAAAGGGAAGCATGAAGAATCTAGCAGCTGCTACACTTATTACACTATACAAGATGTTTTAATTCTATAATTTCACAAAGCCCCTTACCTTCCTGAACTTTTTTTTTTTTTAAAAAAGGAAAGAAGGAAAAACTTTAAAAAAACAAACAAACAAACAAAAAAAGGTGACATAAGTGGGATTCTATTAGTAGCTCCTGCTGGATCTCCAATTATTGTTAAATACAGGGAGGAAAAAAAAAGGAATTGCTTTTTTTTTTTTTAATCAATACTGGTGAACTCTGTGAACTTATTTGAGAGGCAGTACCTGTTTGCAGTGAAACAGTAAGAATGTTTTTTTCTGAAACTACCAACAATATTGCTGGGTTTCCTGATTGTAAAAGTATATTTATCACTTTAATATACGGCAGCTACAGTGATATTTTCCATCTGTCTAAATGTTTTGAGGATGGAGAGAAAGTGAATCCAATACTTATTTCCAAGGCAAAATCAATTTTAACTAGAACCAATGCATTTTATATTCCCATGTAACTCAAGAGCAACTTAGTATTCATGATGCTTTTTTCATACAGTACTCATGGTGTGTTTCATTTGCAAAGTGGCATGCACAGGAATAAAGACCCAGAGGAATATAACCCTTCTACTTCACACAAAAAGTAAATTAGGTTTTCTTAACATTCTGTCTCTTCATCATCTGGAAAACCTGCTGCTAGTAAAATTTTCTTCTGATGTCCAATGCATTTTCTGATAAATTTGTAGCTTGTTTAAAAAGCTGCTGCAGTGTGGTTACAATCAGAAAACATCTGCAGTAATTCAAAAAGGAAAAGGTAAAACATTAGCACTAGACAAAATGATCAGACAAGATCAGGCAGAACAGATGCAAATATTGTTAATAACTGAGCAACAAGTGAGCTCAAATGGTTTAGGAGTTTCACTGGTGTCCAGGAAAAATAGGAGTCATTGATTGTCCTTCCAGACAGAACAACTGTTAGAGGAACTGCAAAAAAAAGAGTATAGGAGAAGGTCTATTTACAAGTCTCAATTTCATCTGGACATTTTTATTTTATTTTTTTTAACTTCTAATAGCATGTATTTACTAACTACTGAGTGTAGATGCAACTTCATATGGTATGCACTTAATGAATATTGATAAATATTGTAATTGTCCTTGTGTCATTGGTCTCCTATTGGTAATATGTCCCTAAGGTTAGAATTTGGCACTATGTGCTTTTGCAGTAGAAAGATAACTATGTCCACACACACACACACACACACACACACACAAAAAGACTGTAGTATGCATTTTACTCGTTCTTTAAAGTACAGAAAGCTGCAAATAACCAGCTTTTGTTAGATTTTACACAGTCAGAGTAGTGGACAAAATCTTGTCTTCATCTCACAATCTTGCAGAGACTCTGAATCTGTTTTGGAAAACCTTTTTTTTACTGGAGGTACAGTAGGTTCTCAGTGAAATTAAGCGTCTTTCCACAGGGCGTGAGAGTTAGTAGAGGAGAAACAGAATTAGGACTGGCTTTTCCAGTTCCCATTTTCATGTTAGCCATCAGATCAAGTCAGCCATACCCTCAGCACTCAGCATGTTTCAAACTGCTTGCTTGGGAGGATACCAAGGGGGGAAATGATACAAAGGGGGAAATGTGTCATTTGGGTGCATGCTGTGTATAGCCATCAGGTCTATCACACTGTTTCTAAAAGAGCAAGAGGGTCACACAAATTCACAGCAACTATTAAGTCACTTAGTAAACTTCACAGTGGAGGTCACCATGTCCGCACTGATTTTTTCTCTTCTTTCATTCTTCCTCCTCAGCAGGCAAACAAATATGTTCTGTGTGAAAATATATCACAACAGACTGGCAATCACTGAGCAACCAAAGCAATTTACTGACAAAATCCCTCTGTCAACTTATTAGCAAATCGAAACAGCACAAACTTATCTGTGATGAATATAACAGACACAAGAAAATTTTGAATACATGATTCTGCCATAAGGTAAAGGAAAAGAATTAACTGAAATCCTGAGCAAGAGACATGTTGAATTATTTCTTTTCTCCCATCCTCATTTTTAACTTTCTTTTGTCTTTCTTAACTCTACCTAACATAACATTTTTTATTCATATTCTGACAATTTTTCTTTCTCCAAGATCATTTTTTGTATCCATAGTTATAGCCACTCTTCTGATATGTATCAAGATGCTACCTTTATTCCTTTTACCAATTCTTCTTCTTTTTTCTGTCTTTAAACACCAAATGATCTTGGAACTTTTGATACTCTGAATACTTAAAAGTTCATATTTAACTAATTATAATTGCCTTTTTCTTGCAAATGTCAGTTTCAAGTCTAAATCAGATGATCCCAAACCAAAAACTACTCTTCCTTTTGGTTTCATGGGTATCTAGTGATCAGGAATTAGAGCATTGCAAATGTTTAGTAGTATTTTTCAAGTACAAATGAAAATTTAGATGCCTGAATGAATAAGAAAATAATTAATAAGGAATGGAAAGCCTAGAGCTTCTACGGTGTATGTCACACCTCTAATCCAAAAGTGAGATTTATGCTGGGACCTGAAAGCAGAGTCTACCCGGGACTGTCATTTCTCTTTCCTGGAAAACAATGTTTCGGAATTTTTTAATTCCCTACTGGAATAAAAATGGTGCCATTTAACTGTTGGGGTTTTTTTTGTTTGTTTGTTTGTTTTTTAAAAAAAAGTGGGTATGCTCTTACAGTGTTTATATTGTGCACTGGCTTATTAGTTCTGGATCAAGAGATTTTCATTCCACACCACTTTGTATCAAGCAGAACAAGAGCTTAAATTCTGCCACAAACAGCACGTTAGTTGGTCAGCAACAGCTTTTGATTCAGTACTATGGCCTAGGTCTGTGGAAATATTTTCACTAGCTTTACTGAACAATTGGTACATTGTACATAATGTTTTTAGAGCAATGAAACCAAGTCCTGCCTGCCTTTCTCTTTAGTATCTGTGGGAGTTTATAAGCAAAGTAACAGAGCTCAGAAAATGGCATGCTATCCCACTTGAACTAAAGGGAGAATTTTAGGTAGGTGGAATGTAATTATGAGACTGGAATTCAGCCAGGATTTGGGCAGGAGAAATTGTGGATTTGTCAAACAACTATGAAACATATTTCAAAGTTGTCCCCAAAGTAGAGGCATAAGAAATGTTTTGTCACCTACACAATATTAGGCTAAGAATTCTGTTCTTTTTCTCTGCTTTCCATGTATGGAGGTAAAGGGAAAAAGTGAGAACCAGAGAGAGCTGCTTTGCAGAACGTTCAAATAAAGGCAGAGGAAGGTGTCACAGATGGGAGAAACTATCAGTAAGTTTCATGGCATGTGTGTTATTTTCTGTCCCATCCTGTTAATAAGTGGTAAATATAGGCAGGTTGTCTAATGTTCACAAAAGCCAATAAAACATCTTGAAGTATGCAGAGTGTGGGTTAGCTTTCAGTCAGTATTCTATTTAATAGTCTTTAGTAGGAATGCATACAGAGAGGAAATTAAAGTGCAGAAACCTCATCAAAATCCAATTTTTGGAAGCATTAGAACTGGCTAAACAGAACTCTGTGACCGATTATCATTAAATTATGATAAGTCCTTTATTATCTCCCCCACTTGTGCGCAGTCTAGAAATCCTGTTTAGTGAAACTGGCATTTTCAGGAACTCGAAAAAGCTGTGGATGAAAAAGTCAAGAGACTTTTTTTGGTTCTACTTTACTGTAAGAAATAAGGATATAGATTTTTGATGCTTCTAGTCAGTCTCCAAATTGACATCACAGTAATTAGAAGTGATTTTCTTGGTTTCTTTCTCCCCCTTACCAGTTCAGTCTTCCTAGGCAATAACATTCTCTAGGGATTGAAGTGACAGTCTGTAGTTAAGTTAGGAAACAACACATCAGAAATAGCTGCTGACTGCTGGACCGGCAGTGTTGGACTCCAAGGAGACCCATAAAAATAAATGTAAATACTTTACTTTTTAATCAATTTTCTCCCTGGCCTTTCTTTCCTCCACTGAAGTAGTGTTTTGCAAGTCCTGTCTGTTTTTATCTGTCTGTTGAAATAAGAAGTTATTTAAAATATTTCTGTAATTTTTCTATTCCTTATTAACTTTAAAATATTTTCCTTAAGTTAAATTTAGTTCAGAGACTGTTAAGAACATCAGTGCTTGTTTGTTTGTTTTTCTGCCTAGTACATCTTTTCAAAAAAAATATGAAATTCAGATCAGATACACGTACAGTAAAAGTAAATCAGGACAAAACCAAAACATAATCCTAAAATTCAGAAATGTGTATAGCAGGGGTTTTCTTTGGGAGAAAAAAAAAACTGTTTAAATCTTTAAGAAACTAAAATTAACTTTTGTAATAAATGTTCCTGCTAAATAGCTGCACAGGGAAGCATCTTCTGAAAATAGAATATAAAATACTCTTTAGGCAATTACAAAGAAGATTTTGATTTGCAAAATTTAGTTTAATTATGTAATTTTCTTTTGTGTGCAAGCAGGCTTGAACTCCCACAACATGATGAGTCATATGGAGCTGGTTATTTCCTGGTGAATAGCAAGAAGCAGGCAAAAATTATCATTTGAGTACAACAACCTGTGAGTACAATGTATTAATCCAATTTTACAGTAGAACCAATGGCAAAAGTTCACTCTTATGCTTAAAGAAGCTGTACCAAAGGTGTTATCTGGAACACATGAGGGCCTAACAGGACATCTGTGACAAGTGATGTTAAAATGCTCCTTTCCTGAGATGTGAAAATGCTTTCAATCACCACCTCCAGATGAGTTCATTCCTTTAAAGATTTCATTTCTTCGATGGTATGTTTGTAATGAAGTAGCTGTGAGAGTGTGTTTGACTTTATTATGCGCTGTGAAAGGTGAACATATTGTAGACATTTAACAGGTTCCTTATATCAGGCTTGTTAAAAATGGAGAGCTTAGTAGATGCAAATGTTGCCCAGTTGAACACATGACATTACTTGTATAGATATATAAATTTGTAAGTACATGTATATATAGACAAAGTAAAAGTATACATACTTGGTGATACACATAATCTAGATTTTAATGATGAAGTGTGCACTTCTGTGACAGGAATTTGCTGCTCTCAGAGGCATTAGGCCACAAAATAATTTGGTTTATGTCACATTATTATCTAGACCCAAGCACATAAATTATTTACAAAAATATTTAATTATAATTAAAATAATATAATAACATAAAAATATAATTATTTATTATATATTATATAATTATTTACAAATAGTGTGCTATTTCTTCTAGTTTTCAAAGTCCTATAATGAATTTATTACTGAAAGGTACCTTATCGTGTTTTGAGATACCTTGTTCATCAAAAACTGAAATTCAGTTGTGCAGAAGACACAGTTTGGACTGAATGGCACCTTTAGCATTTTTTTTTTTTTTAACTACAGCTACTTTTTAGATATATATGTACAGTTTTTCCCTGTTTAAACTATTACTAGAATTAAGTCCTTTTGAAAATTACAATCAGATGTCAGTGATACACAGTGCCATATTGAGAAATAAATGGCACAAATTGTGATACAGGAAATCCAAGCTAAACATAAGAAAAAAAAACTTTTTTTACAATTAGGGTGGTCAAGTAGGTTTGCCCAGATGGGTTGTGAAATATCCATACCTGCAGATAATCAAAACTAAACTGGTCCAAGGCCTTCAGCAACCTGCTCTAGCTGACCCTGCTTTGGGCAGGGGCATTGGACTAGCTGAGCTCCAGAGGTCCCTTCCAACCTAAAGCATTTTCTGATAAATATTC
Source organism: Anseranas semipalmata (assembly GCA_013399115.1). NCBI lineage: Eukaryota > Metazoa > Chordata > Aves > Anseriformes > Anseranatidae > Anseranas > Anseranas semipalmata. The sequence continues at coordinate 2,594,344 of VXAA01007452.1, forward strand.
ATCAATAAAATGTATTATTCACCATATTCAGAGAAAGGATTTTGCAATTAGTGCACCCTTTTCAAAATTGAGTATGCCGGCAATCATGTAATTTTTAGAGTAGAACTCTATTTAGGAACACATTTTTTTAAAGTGGATTCTGACTCTGGCAAGAACGTGTTGTGCCATCCCTCATCATTAACATATAAATGACACGTTCAGAGGACCAAACTAAGTGCTTTTTACAGGACATATGCTATGTGACATGAGACACATAAAAAGATAATTAAGTATATTAAACAATAATTTGATTTATTTCATATTTGTTTTAAAAGGGGATATAAAACCGATTCATGCCTAATTCATTTCCCAGGCAATATCTTTTCATGGCACAGATGTTTAGCAAGCAAAAACAATGCTGTCTCTACAGTACTTTGCATGTAGTGTCAGAGAAAAACTTGACCAGACAGTCTGTAATCGAAGGAGTAATCACATAAAAAAGGGCAAATAAATTTGATTGCTTTCAAACAAAAATGAAAAACAAAGCCGCCGACTACTCAAATAGGATATCGATCAGAATTTGACCAGGACAAATAACATGAGGACTAAAAACTGTCAAAAACAGTTAATTAGTAGAGGAAAAAATAAACCCAAATTCTATTGCTAGAAGTTCTTATTCCCAGTGATGAATAAAAGTCACTTTTTATCCTGTGCAAATACCTAAATATGGTTGTGCTAATTACTCTCTTACTTTACTATGCACGAATATGACTGCTTAATAGTTGAAAGCTGGACAATAAGCTTAAAGTCAACAAAAATGAACAGTCACCTCTTCTTTGTTAACCTGCTCTAAATTCTCTTTTTCCAAGCAAACTGATGCCTGCATTGTAGCAGTGTTGTTCTGTGACAGAGGTTGTCCAGAAAGACATACTGATCATAAGCAACAGTAGACAAGCATCATTCTGTAAAAATTGTTTGTTCGATTGATTGATTTTTAATTGGATAAACTTCAGGGCTCATCTTTTTGAAAAGCTCACAATGATTATTCAACCTCCAGTTACGAGGCTTGGAAAAGCAACAGATCTTTCGTTCCAGTCAGTCAAGCTGGAAAACTGGGCAGATAGGACAACTTCCCTGACAGAAAGATACAATTTCAGCTCTGGCCTTACCTGGGTAGAAGTGTTCATTAAAAGGCATGGTCAACCAGTGAAAGATAATATCTCATCTTACTTCTGAATGATTCCATTTTTTTTTTTTTTTCAGTCTAAAACAGATCCTAATTTATTCTCATTTTACAGATAATACTGAAGGAGTCAAAAATAACTCAAAAATTGAAATGTTAAATACTCAAAAATAAATACAAAGTTTCTATTTATAACTACTCAGGGAAGGTAATCTTCCACTTCCATGTTAAAGCATATTCCGATTTAGATGACTAAGATATTACCAGTGTTTCATGCTGCAAGACACCATTTGAAAAAGGCCACTTAACACATCTTGTGTGAAGTATCTATAATTAGTGGATTGTTGATTTGTAAAGAGGAGAAGGATACTCAAAGGTAGAGGTGAGAATAAGGATGAAATTTTGTCTTTTTAGGTATAGTTGTTAAGGAGGTAAAACAAACCATGAAAAGTTTTAGAAATAATTACTTTGAAATACCATTATTTTAGAAATAATTAGGGGGATGAATTAGAAGTCAGATTTAGAAACAAACAGAATTAAGTACATAGATATGAAAACTAAAAGGTCCTATAGGAGAGCTTGTCCAATACTATCTTGGCATAGTATCAGTCATTTTCAAACATTCTTGCACAGAAATCAAGGACATCAAGCACATATCAAGATACAAAGAAAACTATGCATTGTGTTTGTAATTTTTTTATAAAGGCTTGCATTCTGGAATGAATGTACATTTTGATAATGGACAATTCTGAATAAAGTGGACCCATGAAAATTATTTATTCGGGGTCAAATTTTGCAGTTCCTCTTTAATTGTAGAGTCAGTTTTCAATCTTCTGCAGTGGTCAAGACACTAAAGTACTGCACAATTCACAGGTCTCCCTTTGACAAATGGTACAGCTTATTAATTTCCTTCCTCCCTTCGTCCCTTCCTTCTTTCTTTCCTTCCTTTCTCCCTCCATCCATCCCTCCCTCCCTCTGTCTTTCTTAATATACTCTGTCTTTGAAGGTAGAACTGGGAGGTTTTTCTGGTAATTACTGCAACAGATTGTGTTGAAATAATTTTTAAAGATTTGTTTATCAACAGGATTTTCCCCCGCTTTTTTTTTTTTAATTAATTAAACCAGTGTTTAATACCCATTAATCATCTATTTATGTTAGGTATAAGTGCAATAAACATTTTTATTCATTTATTTATATGCTATCACTTAAAGCAACCATTTGTAGATCATGGCTGGGTTATGCAAGTCTCGCTGCAGAGCCGTAACAAAGAAACAAGTTTTTACTCCAGAGAATTTACAATATACATGAAAGAGAAGATGAAATAATAGGGTTGGGGAAGAGAAGGAAGGAAAAATAAAAACTGAACAGAACTGAGCAGAAAAGCAAAAATCACCGATGAGTCTTCGTAAAACAAGAAAAATAAGTACTAAAATATGATATCTGGTAAAAAATGTTCCTAGGTGCACAGATGTTAGAAAAAATCATAATAAATATTGATTTAAATTATTTCTAATTAACAAATTTTATACCTTTCTTAACATTTTAGGGAAGGAGAATCACCACCTCCATATATATTTTTAGTCTGCTTTTTATTTCTTTGAGAATTTTAAGGGTCTTTGTCCTGCGGGTCTTTGGCTCATATGGTCTACTTCTCAGTTTTATCATCAGTGTCCTCTGAGGACACTTATTTCATACACTAAATAATTCATTTTGAGAACTGATCTTTTATGCTGTAATTTCAGAAATACTTAAAAGTCAGATGTATTTTTATTGTATTATATACAGAATGTACACTAGGTCGGTATTCTATATAGTTATAGTCTAGGTTTTCTTTCGTTTTCCAGTCTGTTTTATTTCCTTCTCCCAGTAGTCAAGATTCTAAATATTTCATCCTTCAAAAAGGACAAGTCTTGACTAAAAGCAAGTTTCTAGCTTCAAGAAATGTCCCATTTTCCTGTTGTCTCTCATTCCACACCGCCAAATTTTGAAATTTAATTTCTTCTTCTCTAACTTTCCCATGTTCATATTTACATCTATAGTCATATTCCCTTCATAAACAGATTTATGGAAGCCTTACAACTTTAGAGAAAAAAAGGTCAAAATAAATGAACAAAAATTAATTCCTATTTCAGGATTGTAATATTTTTAGTTCTTTTGGTGATTTAGACTGATAGAAACAGTAGAACTTTGCATTGTAAAGTTCTCAAATTCCCTCAACACCTGTTTTAAGGGCATAAAATTCTGCTGATGAATGTTCCTTGCTTTAAGTAGTGATTTGTCATTAATCACATTAAGAAATAGACCTAACGAATCATAAATTAAAAGTAAGGCTGTATTACTGCCTCTCTTTTTAGTAAGGATGAAGCAGTCTATTAATAACTCTGCATTTGAGATAAAGGAACATCTGGGTATGTTATTGCTATCATAGGTCCTTTTTCAAAGCAATGTTTCAAAGCAGTTAGTGACAATTCAGTCAATGCCCTGTACCAGGGAACAGTGACAAAATTCATTGCTATGTCAGTGCAGTTACTTGTATGAACTTTCTCCAACGATTGTGGTCCAAACTGGACATAGTGCTAATCCGTATCACAGTATGGTCAAATTACAGAAATCTAATCCTGATTAATACATTCTGTGAATAGAATTAGAGAACTGTTGACATTATAACCTGAAGAACTCTGAAAATGATATCCGTAACTGGAGCTATTTCTTTCAACAGTTATGTTGAAATTGTGATTATCAGAAGCTGCATTATTTAAAAAGGTAAGTTACTGCAAGCAAGAAATATTATTAGCATAATTTAATTGAAAATATACATATGTCATCAAAGTTAAAAAAAAAAAAACAACAGATAATTGTAGCTGATATCATCTTTGTATTTTACTAAAGCTCATTTCCTTTCTATACCATTTTGTCAGAGCAACATAAACTTGGAATTGTCTGGGCCTTCAAAGTTGTGTTCAATTTCTGTAGTTCTCATATGTTCATAAGAATGACTTTGATTTCCTCAGTTTTCATACAGATTTTCCATTTGCATTCTCAGAATTCAACTACATTTCCAAGCACACAAGATTGACAAGAAGCAATTCTCTTTGTTACTGAGAACAGAACATAGGTTAGCATCTACCACTTAACCAGATGATTGCAAAAGGGAGAAGAAATATTTTGATCTTGGTCAAATATTGGATCAAATATTTTTGATCTTCGTAGTGTAGGAAAAGGGAAAGAGAAAATGTTTGTTTCTCTGACTCATGATTTAGTAATTAAATGATTTTATTAATTTCTGTTTTACCTACCTCAGTTTAATAATATCACGCTAGTTAGGTATCATCAAGATATTCCATGATAGTGGAAATTCTGGATACTCCCAAGTACCTTACCACTCCATTGCATTTCTCCTGCATTATCATTTTTGCACAGGTAATGAAAAGGAAATAAAGAGGCTTTCTGAAGTCCTGGACACTGCAAAAACCAGGAGATGTAGAAATTTGAACTCTCTGTAATATTCAGTTTTTTATTTCAGAACTCAGTAGTAGTGAAATTTTGTTATTATTTAACACGTCGGGAACTCTACAGGTGAAATCACATCTGAGACCATGCATTCTCTATTGGACCATGTAGTAAGGAAGCATCATGGCATGACAGAGTAGCATGGGGTCTGGCTACTGGTGACACTGCTTCTTGTGCATGTCCTTTCCAAGACATATGTACTGCTCTGCTGTATCAGGGAAGTACCTGAGTCGCCAGGTAATTGCTAATGAGGGCTGAGCAACTGCAAGACTTGACTGGTCTTTCTGTTTAAAGGCATATTCCAACTTCTACTTGTTTTCCCTTTGATAAACCTAGGCCTTACAGACAGGATTATGCGGTGGGGGAGAGCAAGGAGAAACTCCAGTGCTTTTACTCCTATAGGATTTGAGCCATTCACAGTGAGCTACAGAATCAGGCAAATCATGCAGTGATAAAATCTGAGTTTAGAAATTCTTTTTTATCTGTTTATAATAGGTATGCTATAAAAAGCACATCACCATGGTATCCCAGCTCTTTCCAATTAAAGAAAACTATTTCTACCATTTACTTAGCAACTCTGACAATAGCCTGCAGCAGCAGTAGAACAACTTGACTGCCTGGCATTTTACAAGATAAATTCTTCACTACTGTCTGTTTTTTTCTTTCACTGTTGCTTGCAGAGCCTTAAAAAGTTACTGCATCTTCAACCACTGAGGCTGGTCTTGTTGCACTCACTCGAGCTATGGATCACTGAGTACACTTTGTACCTTTATATGCCAGTTTGAGAAAAATCAATTTTAGTCCTGAAGAGATGAAACTAGTGTTGCAGAAGATCAGTGCACATTTCCAGGTGCTGCAGGGCACTACCATCTTGATGGGAATTCAACAAAACATGACATAGGTATGGTGCAAAATTGCTTAATTTTATGTTAAGAGATCTAGAAAAAATAACAGAGTAAATCACAATACTATGAAGAAGAGAGTCACACTAGCTGTAGTAAGTATTTCTACAATAGTCACAATTCTAGCATTAAAACATATACAGTAGATGTATAAAACATATACAGTAGATGTATATGTTTTACCCACAACATTTATCAGCATGCAGTATTAGCATACTAACTGTATGCTGATAAATTTTGTGTGTATAATAGATATATATGTTAAAATAATATATACATTAAAAATAGCATATATCAGATGTTGAAGAATGAAACAATTTGTGCATAATAATGGATGAAAGTATTTAGAAGATTTCTGTCCATGTAATTGTCACCTAACTTGTAGATAATGTCAAAACAGCAGTGTTAGGGTCTACTCTTTTCTTCATATATATGTATGTATATATACAACTGTATATATACATCTACAAAGCCTGAGAAATGGACTTTTTTCTTTCTTTTTTTGTGCATACTCATATAGCAAAATTCAATTTTTAATTTTCTGTTCATAATTTAGAACTAGGTGTACTCTTTCCTGCCTTGGAGGACTTGAATTGCATTTCCATGAGATATTAACTGTGCTTTCAGTGAGTACAGACCAGAAATGCTAAGTCCAGATGAGACATTCTGCTGAACTCATATAAATGTTCTCTGCCAGATCTTATTTATTCACATTTTTGAAAGAGTAACTTTGTCTCAGAAGAGGTTATGCTATATCTAATATCATCTATTTGTGAAAAATCTAACTTAATGCTAGGTCAGGTGTTGCCTGTTCTCCTGCAGCTGATGTAAGTCATATTTGTTCTAGTATAAAGCATATGCCAGTATATATTTTTTATTTTGTATTCAGGTTAACTTGACGGAAACACACAGGTGTATTCTCTCTGGAGTTATACCAGCTTGAAGGGTTGCTACTCCCCTAACCTATCTTCCTCTTCATGCCAATATTCCCTGTAGGAGGTAGTTGTTTTTCTGATTGGATGGATTTTCTTATCTGCTTCCTTCTTAAATAAATGATCCAAGTTAACGTATAGAGCATAAATAATAGAATTTTGCTAATCAGACTGATTGGAACTGAAAAAGGATAGGAATTGCTTATATAAGCAGCTCCACTGGGAGATTAGAGGAGGCAGTAACCTCTAACTTCTGCAACAGACTGAAGGTGATAATTATTTCAACAGTGTTGCTCTAGCTGGAGAAGGATGCATGAAAACAGCTTAAATGATAAAAAGGGTTTCAATCCTCAATACATAGAGACTGGAGCACTCACTCCATTCTCAGTGGAAGCACTACATAAAGCAGACAATTGCAGGATCAAAAGCAAAACCAAAAGAAGAAAAAAGGGAGACTTTGTAAAACAAAATTGTCCAAGAAGGTCTTATTCCCTTTTCTTAGCACTGGAAATTTCAAGGAAATACTATTAAACATGCAGGGAAGATTTTGAAATATGTTCTGCATTCTTTCTATAACAACTATAGGTTTGTGCAGAGAGAGGCAAAACTTGCCTAGTCATACCAGCTTCATACTTGCTTTATTTTGAAAGAAAAAGGCAGGTAAGAGTTCACTTCCAAATATAAATTTTGTGGAACTAGCTGGATAAAGCAGTTATAAAACAAGGCTGATTTACATAATTTCAAGTATGTAAGTAACTTAAGTTGATCATAAACCAGATCATCACAGAAATATGAAAAACAAGGAAGTTTGAAGTGATTCATAAAGAAAAGACTTAAAGACTTTTTTTTTTTTTTT
>VXAA01007452.1:2608055-2648052 GCA_013399115.1 Anseranas semipalmata
AAAAAAAAAAAAAGAATAAGCCAAATATAAAAAAGTACTTGTGAGACATGAACACCTGAGGAAAGATTGAATGAAGTAAATGAAAAATTTTAAGTGAGAAATTATAGTGCAAAAAGGGATCAAAATACACCAGTGTATGAAAAAACAGAGAGACCTGATGTCAGTCATCACTTTATGGGAAGGTACATGTCAAAGATTATAATTAAGGCATTGGCAGTAAATACAATCCAGGCTTTGTTTTCTTTATGCAAGGAGAAATCCAGGGCAATATATGCTGCCCCAGCACGATGATATTAAGAGCCAGCCCTAGGCATTCTGTTGCTGTAGGTGAATTNTATATATATATTATATATATATATAATCTCATTGGTATTCATTCTCCTTTCCTTGGGTTTTCTCTTATTCATTTGCTTTTCTGTAACTGCTGTGTGCTTTCTTCTCTCTCATTTCTGTCTTTCTCCCTTCTTTTTCTTCTTTGTTTTCATATCTTTTTGGCACATTGCACTTTTTTCCTCTCTTTTGGTCTTTTCCCTGTTTCATTTTCTTCTCCAACCAGCTTTTCTAGCATTCTTTTTCCACATTATTTTACATCTTTTCTCACAAATGTTTCCTTCTTTTCTTCTTGCTCCACACTAGAAACTTTAATGTTGCTGGAGAGGATGTTGTTTCACCTGTATTCTTCTGCTGTGCTAGTTACCTGAGGTGAGACTGTTCCTGGTAGGCGTTAATATTTACGGACTTATTTTATGAATCTGAAAATTGATTTAGCTTGAGAATGATGCAGAGAAACAGATGAACCACAGAAATGTTAAGGTCTACTTTCCTAAGATTAATAAATCTGAAAGCTATTCTGAGGTGAATAGTTTTTAGAAGAGCAATTCCTAATGACTGGAAATAATGAAATGTCCAAAGTCCAAAACAAGTTAGAAACGTAACTTCCACAGGTAAGGAAAATGATCCTTAATGGCTAAAAACATTCTCCAAACTCTTACAGAATTACTTCCCTTCTCTATAAAATTAAAAAAAAAAAAATCTAAATATTTGAAGTAACACTAGTTTTCAGAAGTCTGATTATAAATGTATAATTTATCACATATGACTTCCCTCAGAAATTGTGACACCTATATTTTACAAAGTTCTGCATACTAAAAAATTTAACAGTGTTCTCGTTTGGCAATCGTCAGTGTTATATACTATGTATGCTCACATTCCTCTGCAAGTACTCAAACTTTTAGTAAACTGACTTTTTTTTTCTCTGTATTCATGTCTAGATTACAAATCAGTTCGAAGTGTATGTTGATCCTTTTTGAATTACAAAGACGCGCACACATTTGTCTAGCCTAATAGAATTTTGTAGGTTTTCTTAAGGAAGACTGTACAACATCATACTGCTCTTATCTACAGTTCACCCATACTGTATGTAGCCAGAAGGTGCCAGTACTGCAATTTTGCCAACATATTTCCCTCAAAATGGATTTGATTTTAATCTTTCTTTGTATATGCTTTAGCCAGTATAAAGTTGTTTTCGAGAGCTATTTTGTGTCCTTTATCTAACAGCAGTTAGTTGACTAAGTAATAAACAAAGTAAGAGTAATTTCTCTATCAGTGATTGCCTTTATGATTTCCATTGCTGTTTGTTTTGACATTTTTAATTGCATTTTCTGTGCCTTTTCTTAGAACAGTATAGCATGTCTTAAGCTACAGCTACTCATGCTATTTCCATCATTTTCCTTTTTTAAAAAAAGATATGTTTTGTTTGGCACTAAATATTTTTGTCTTCTAGATACTAAAAGAAAATATTTTTCAAGGTCAAACCATGAATTATGGGTCTAGTTTCAACATGCACACTTGAAATTTTAATCAACTCCGATATTATTAACTTAAAAATATATATATATTACAAGTGTAACATGGAAAAACACTTTTTGATGTCCTTTTGTAGTTGGGAATTTCTACCTGTCCCAGCTGCAGAAATACTGTGCTTTTAGATCATGTAACAGGAAGCAAAATTGTTGAATAAAATATGACATCCAGAGATTTGATCGTTGTATATCTAATTTACAATAAGTTAACCAATTGATGCATTACAGCATCTTAAGCATGTTTTACTTAACTTAACATGTTTTACTTAACACATTTACTGCCCTTCTGACAAGAAAGGGATGGGAAAGAACTAAATGTGTCTGCCACAAAACTTGTTATTTAAGAAAAATATATGTTTTTCTTCTGGCAACTGTGAAGAGGTAAGAGAGAAGACACCTGAGAACTGTACCTTGTCATAGTCAAGGACTTTGCTTTCTTTTTGTGTTTATTAGTTTTGTGCTAGAAATAAATGAGTTGAACTCCAAGGTAAGGCTGGATATGTACTTGAGTAAACTGTATGTAGATGTTTTTTACCTGCAAATTTCATTTGGCTATGAGACAGGCAGAACAAACTACTTTCCTTAAACCACTAACTTACTAAAATATATCAGCTATGCTTTCCTAACCCAATCACATTATTTTAATATTTTCTACACATTGTATTTGTTTTATGCATTGTGTATTTGGATGCTTCTCATCAGTTTACTTCTAAAAGCATGTCATTATAAAAAAAGAAAAATAAAAAGCAAAGCACATTGCACAATGAAAGAGTGTAAAACTGCAAGACAGCTCAGTTTGCAAGAGGTCACTTACTACATCAACCCCTCACATAAAGTGATGCTATGCAGCTTCTGAAAGTCTCCAGTGTGTTTAACACACACATCATTAAAAAACAACAACAGCAGCAACAACAACAAAAACAAAAACAAAAAAACGTTGCAGAAAACAAACACTTATTCAAGATGGAAATGTGTAGAAGTCACTGGAGAGGAAAACCCGAGGACCTGTGTGCACCTTCCCTTGATTTTGAATAAAATGTTGAAACGAGGAAGAAGGTATGAATAAAACTCGCAACAGGTACACGTGTGCACTGAGTGTTATGATTCCATCAACACTCTTTTAATTCCAGGAGAATTGTTGCAGAGAGCAGTAGAAAAATGAGATGGCAGTCTTGACTGTGGGATAGGAATTAGAGTATTGGTTCTACTCCAACATTAATCAGTGTTAGGGTTAGTGTTAAAGAACCATTTATAGTATCACATATTGTCCTCTTACCAAATTTGGTACTTCTTGGCAAAAAAAAAAAAAAAAAAAGAAACACTTGCATGCCAGTTCTGTACAGCTGTGTACTTATTGATCCATGCTGCAGAACCTGTCACGTGACCTAAGCAATTTCTGAGTATTGAGGGCTAAGTAATGAAGCTAGAAACATGAAGCTTCATAAATTTTAGAAATGAAAATACAGCTCCAAACCACTGTTTATTTCTGTATCTCTACATTCTAAATGAATTACTCTTGTGGCTAAGTTTTGGAATAGAGGCCAGGGTGTAAATGGTATATATGGCCACCATTATTTTCCAAAGTGTCATGAACATCACTGAACAATCAGTACTACCAGGAGAATCTGACCGTTGCGTATTTGGTTGTTTTTTCCAATTCCAAAATCTGTGGTCTTTATCAATATTCAAATAGTTCAAGAGTAGAGAAAAGTTCTGCCAAGACTTCCAACTGAACAGCTAGGAAGCATCTGAAGTGGCAGGGTTTCAGTCTGACAGATCTCTGGAGCTGGGGATTGAAAAGTGGAGCGTTGGCAATGACGAATGGCAAGCAATGTCTTTTCACACCATACTAGAAATAGTGGATGAATGCTTTGACCTCTGGATTTGCATAAGGCTGGTAAGTTTTCCTACATGGAGAAATAATACATCATCCACCACAAGCTGGCTTTAGGATTTTTTTTCTGTCCTAGGCAAACTGTGAAACATTTTCCTTTGCGTTATGCACAGCCAGTAGACAATGTGCTGTCTGCTGCCACTGGATGCTCATCCTTACTCAAAGACACAGCCTGATCACAGAACACTGTGTGCTGGCTCATTCCTGAATATCTACACAACCAGAGAATTTTGCTACTTACTTCTTCTGCCAATCAAGTTTTGGGAGCAATTAAGGGTGTGTTATAGAGGAAGTGCTTGTTGGAAGTGTATTTCTAGTAATATTTTGTTATGGGCATGTTCACAAATTCAACAGCGCAAGTACACACAAGGGTTAGATAGTCTGAAAAGAGAAATTCAGATTTATTAACATCTGTAAAACAATAGGGAACAAATCATATGATAAAAATAATTTGGAGTTTGCTATAGTAAAATAATTATTTTTAATAGTAAAGTTAATTCCTCTTGGTGAAAATATTCACCTTAATATTAGTGGAAAAAAAATTTCCAAGGTATAGATGGCATGTAAGTATTTCTATTAGGAAGACCCTATATATCTTCTGTGATATAGAATAGTGGTTGGAAGATACAGTTCTGCTCTTTTTCACTGGTTTTATTGAATTTGGTTCTTCCATTGGCCAGTTCAGCTCTTCCATTGCTTCCAGTAGCCAACTCATCTGCAGGTTACTTCTACTATAATTTGTGTACTGAAAAGTTTCTTTCAGTTTGGGATCCACTGCATTTTTTTGAACTCCGCTAGTGGGCTGGATCCATTATAGTTGATTGTTCAATACAGATTGTTCTGATAGCCTCTCTTTTTGACCCTCTTTTTTCTGAGAGCTCGTGTGACTTATGTACTGAATTCAATGGCATTGAAATAATGTTAGTTTCACAACATGACACATACAACAACAGACAGAGCTGCAGAGACTTACGGTTCATTCTTCCATTGGGAAGTGGTAAGTAGATACAATTCCTACCATGTTAATGAGTTGTGCTTCTTAGATTGAAAACCACTGTGCAGTGGTAATTTCACCCTTGATTGTATACCGTAGTGTGTTCCTGTGCATGAGGAAATCCAAGTGGCCATCTGCATTTTATTTGGAGAAAACAGGGACCAGTGGCTGGACAAGAGCTGAGAGTCTCTTCCTTTCAACTACAAATGGCATGGTCAGAACACCAAGAGAAGCAGCTTTTTTAAAGTTTTGTCAATAAGGGATGCTAAACCAGCTCATGCTGTTTTCAGATGCATCTGTGCCTTCCTGCCAGACTTTGTATTGCATTCAGAAAGGAGCGGAGCAAAGTGATATTAGGCCTCCCTGACACTCAGCATAGAGAAGTAATGAGAGAAGAAACCAACAGCCTAGAGAGATAAAACATCTTTTCCAATATACCATAATAGATCAGTGGTAGAAGTAAGAGTGAAATACAATTTCACTTTTGACATCTTCTCCACTCCTAATGATGCCCATAGTCTTCTCACTGACTAGGGACAGACGACAAGGAAAAAAGGGGAGCAGAAATATGCCTAATTGAACCTGTTTTAGAGGGCTGACAATTTACTTAATACTCAAATAAATCACACAGCAGAATTAATCCATGTAATAGTCAACTTGATTTAAGCATAGGATTTATCCTCAATGTTACCAAAAGACACCACATCGTGTTTTCACTGTTTTTGTCCAAGGCATATCCTAAGATTCTTTGAGTAAAAGGCTAAATTGCAATGAGCCTGAACAAATTGTGATACAAAAATCAAAGACTTAAAAAAGTTTTTCTCACTTTTGGCCTTCTGATTCTCTCCACCTCTCATTCCCCCATCCCAGGGAGGAGAATGAGTGAATGACTGGGTGGGGGCTTACTTCTCAGCTGAGGTCAACACATTATAACAAAGAAAGAGGGGAAAAGCATGGCTGTCTTCTGCAAATTACCATGTTGTGGCAAAGCCTGAACGGAGATTTGTTGTAGCCTATGGGTTGAGAATTGAATCTATAAATCTAAGATATCCAAGCACAGTGCCATAAGAACCAGGATTCTTGATTTTTGGAGTGGGAGATTATCTCATTTTCTCTAGCTCATGCCATATTGTTTGGACTTAAATTACTTTCTGATCATTTTACTTAGACAATGGGTTCAGGATTGGCTTTCAAATAGTGTATGTTTACATTGGCACAATGACCTTTCTTTCCCTCTCCCCATTATAGCCTGCCAGAGCTTTTTAGTGACAGCTGGAGAACTGAGCACAAGTTTCTGTTTGTACCGTGTTGCCCTGGAAAGAGAAAACCTTTGACATAGCATCCCGACTCAACTAACAGCTGAAAGGGAAGCAGTTTATCTCTACATGAAGACAGGTTAGCATATAGATGCCAGTTGTTTTCTTATTGTCTCCTTTATTATCTGCTTATAAGATGAATACTGTCGTAAATTTAAATTGTGTGATTTTTCTTTAATGTGTCTTTAAACATTTTGGATAACTAATGTCCTGTTCCTGTGATCCCAAATTGCTGTTAGAATACAACTATCTCCTAAACACAAACACAGAGCAAATATGTTCGTACAACAATGTGTGCACAAAATACTCCAGCCTGGAACAGCCATCATGAATTGGGAGGGTATGGTTGAGATTTTGTGCCTGACTTCTTGGTTGCAATGGTCAACCAATTAATGGAAATAGGTTTTTTTTGTTGTTTTTTTTTTTTGTTTGTTTGTTTTTTTTAATCATGATACATCTGATCAGCCTTTATACATATCACAATATTCAGAGTCTGGATGAAATTATTTCCTCTTTATCGACATATTGTGTTGTTTGTATTCTGTATTCCACAGAGTTGGTCTCAAAAAGCTGTTCACAAAAATGAGAATAAACTATTTGAAAATTGTTCCTTTCTTCAAGGATAAAAAGAGACCTTGGTTCTGATCCTTATATAAATTTAAGTAAGTATTAGTTGGCACTTTGTAATCTGCTTCTTCACTGAAATAAAATCTGTACCAGTTTGTCAAGAAAAAGAAAAAAAGAAAAATTAGTATTTGGGGAGAAAAAAATCCTTCATAAAAGAATTTATAAAGAACAGTCTATATTGTGTATCTGTCATGTATGTGTATGTATATGACTTTTTACATGTATTCCAGGTTAGTTTAAAAGGCCTGATGAGTTTGGTCTTGATATTCAGAAATAAAATCACTTTGCTGAATAGTGAAGAACTTAGCTTTGTTGGAAGTGTTGGATTCACTGGGGATTGTTTGAATTACAGTTTATAAACCAACTGAACATTTCCCTTCCTCATGCAGTAGATCCCAACTCCCACTTGTGCAAAACACAAAAGATATAACAGGGAACATAGAGTATGTTCATTTTGACAAGCGTCAAGTTTGTCTTAAGTTTTTCATTTTCCGTATAACATCACTGAAGCAAGCAGAGTTAAAAGGAAATACTTTAGAGTTGCTTTTCAAAAGTTCTTCTGGCAAATCAAAAGAGAGCATTTGTTCACAGAATTATTAGATATTTTTAGATTCTGTTGCAATATTGACCTTTCTAGTTTTTTTTTTTTTCCTCTTTTCAGAAGGAAGAAAAGTATGCTTAAATGAAAACATTGATTTCTGTTAATCTTGGTCTTGGTGCTTGAAGCTAATTTCACTCAAGGTAGTGTTTAGTTTTCTCTTTTTTTTTTTTTTTGATAATAAGAAGTCTTCCTCAGCAAAGCAAACGTTTATGAAAATGCATAAACATTTTCTATGGAATTTCAGCCTTTTAAATCAACTTCAGTGACATTACTCTTATACTGATGTATTGGAGCAGAAATGGCATACTGCATGTCTTGCTTAGACTGGGATATAAAAGTGCACTTTGCATCAGTCTTCGTTTCACTTCCACATAGTGTCTCTTTAATTGTTTTCTTGTTTGTTTGTTTGTTTTTAATTATTGTAGAAGGTATTTTTGTGTAGATTCCATTCTAGTGAATGTTCAATCTGTATGTTTTAAAAATAATTTTCTGATTTGGAAAACTATACAGAAGTGTAGAGGGTAAATGCAGAAAGGATTCCTTTCTCAACTCAATTAATCCTTGCAGGAATGTTCCTCAGTATGTGACTTCCCTAATTCTGGAAGTTCACTGGATTGCAAAGAAGTAATTTGGGGATATTTACAGCTGTGGTGTTGGACAAGATTGCTGAAATTCTTGCCATTCATAATCACTTTTAGGAAAGATGTCCTTCACAGATGCAAAAGGATAATACTTGGTAGTAGTGCAGTCTAAGGACTCCTTATTAGTTACTCATGAATGAGTCCTCACATTTTTGGTTCTTCTTCTTCTTACCAGTCTGTTAATTTTAAACACAGCTACATTCTTTTAGCTGGTTTTAACATGCATTTATGTAGACGGATACGTATTTATGATACCTCTTTTCAGACATTAAAAGTCTGTTAAATTTCTATAGGTTGTATTTTCTATATCACAGAAAATAATGAAAATGGATGAGGGATTATTGTTGTGCCTTACCACTAGATGCATAAACTTAAGACAGACATAGACAGCTTGATGCTTTTGACTTGGAAATTGGACTTTGATTTAGAAAAACAAAACAAAACAAAACATACAAACAACAACAACAACAAGCTTAGTGAAAATGCAGGGAGTCCTGGCTGCCTGCGGGCATGCCTATTTTCATCAGATATTGTGCTTGTTAATTGGTTGGACCACCTCACTGGGGCATAGATGCCAAGTAATAATAGCTCTGTATAGGCACTTTGCATAAGGTGAGTGGCATCATTTGCAGATGGGAGACCCATCACAGTGATGTCTTCAAAGTACTGATGCCTCGTGTCTTTTTAACATTGAAGTACACCTGTTGGCTTTTCTGTGCCAAAAGATGTCCCTGAATGGTGGAGGAAAGGAAGGCATTGAAAACAAGACAACTTTTGGTTGCCAAAAGAGGCTGGCTGCACTGCAGCTGGCATCTTGGACCACTTACAGTATATCTAACAGGAAAACACTGCTTCATTATGGCTGGAGAGGACAAATTAAACCACTTGAGACAGAGGTTGTGGCCTTACTCTGAGACATTGGCTGATAATGATAGAAAGACATAGGGTGGAGGAGGAACAACATTGTTCAGTCCAGGTGGTGCTATGAAAAGTTTGAATTCCTGGGCTGAGTGGAAGGGCTATCTGAGTTAAGATTTGGCTTTGTAGCTAGCAGGCTGAGGAAGCCTGCCATAATTCCCAGGAGTACAACTTTGAGCAATTTTTTATTGTTTGTAGAATAGAGTCCTACAGTGTTTGAGGAACTGAATACCTGACAGATGCTATGCAAAAGAATGAAATGATAATATAGCTCAAAGATGCACAATATCTACTTATTTCCAGACCATGAAGCTATTTGATTGGACTAACATCTTGTTTTATCACTGTCATTCAGCATGGAGAAGAGCATGATTTTTGGTGGAGCAGTTATCCTGTGCAGGCAGCAAGCTGAAATGGCTGAAACCTTTCTGGGGGGCTATGCTGTCATTTCCCTGTAGTGTGGTGTAATACAGGTATTTCTTTGGTACAATCAACATATCTCTAGTTGAGGACCACTTTATGAGCCACTTTAGTTGGTGTGTTAGATATCATTAGTATATTCTGGAATGCTGTCAAGGAAGCTAGCTTCATGATAGTATAGCCTTGTAATGTGCAATCAACATGTCTATCCGTGAATTCTTAAATTTACTGTGTCATCATCTTGGGATAGATGTTTCAGTCTGTTCCCAGTGTTGCGTGGAGAGCTTCTCTTCTTTGCAGGTCTCAAATGTAGATTGGATAGCCCTAATTTCTAGGGACATTATCTAGTTCTGAGCAACTCAGTTCTTTTAGAGGTATAGAAAACTATCAGGATAAATAAAGTTGTTAAGCAGAATTCAGGTTTTATTTAGGAAAACAAAAATGATATCTACAACAAATTGAGAAAACTGCAGTTCTAATGATGTCTTCATTTTTATGAAAGTATAGCCTTCCCTATACCTTAAACCTCACCTAACCATACCTCTTTCTTGCTAGTATTTCCCTATCTTTTCTTCATGGCCAATGTCTTCTGAGTGAAGTACCCTTTTTCCTGCTTTTCTTGGACAAACATTAGAATATACTTTTGCTGCAATGTTCAGCATCAGGCCATCACTAGATCTTGACAGTAGCCCAAGATAATATGTACTTAGAAAGCACATGATTTGGTTCTCAATGGATACTTGACAGGTGCTGTAGGCAAACGTTACTTTATCTACCAAAAATTCTATTTGAGTCTTTGGCCTAAGGGATATGTAAGCCTGAACTTGGACACACTTCAATTCAATATAGAGCAGATGCATTGCTTAGGACATTTTATGTCCTGCTTTATTATATATTTGTCCATTTATATCAACTCTTGAACTTTTAGAAATGGGAGACTGTCCTCTATATTTGTTGATGTAATACGTGGATGCTGCAGTAGATATGCATACATCCCATTTTCTTTTTTTCTTTCTTTCATTCTTTCATTCTTTATTTTTTTATTTCTATCCTATGAGCTGTCCTCCTTGTAACTTATAATTATCTCCTACTAGTACCTCTCTTACAAATATTTCCCGATCTCCCTTTAGAAGCCAAACTGTTCTAAGCAATATATCTTCTTCCTACTTTTTCAAGGTTGTCTTTTTTAGTGAAGCTACTTCTCATATGGAGACTTTGCACTAGTTATGAGACAACAGTATGCTCTTACATAAAGCAGCAACACTATATGGGGGATACTGGTAAGGATCAAGAATAGCTAGCCAAATAGAGAAATAACTTCTAGAGATACAGGAAAGAATACAGCTAGTTCTTATCCAGAATGACCTTATTCCCTCCTTTGCACTTGGTCTAGTGCTCAGCTATCTGGAAACAAGAGGGTAGAGAAAGATATCTTTTTACTTCATTTTATATCTCAGGCCTCCTAGTAATAAACATGATTGATTTATCACACAATCATCTGTTATAAAAAGGAGACTGTGTAGCTTCTTACCTCTTGAGTGCAAATCAAGACACTTCCCAAATGTTAAGCACTGGGGTATGATGCAGGAGGTTCTCTAACAAATTAACAAAAAAGAAGTTATAAACATTTTCTATAGATACAGTTTGTATTGATATACTTTAAGATTTTAATTTGGATAAATTATTAAATTACATCATATTAACAAAGTTACCATGTGCTTTTGTATCTTTAGACCAACATGTATAGAAAAAGGATATAGTATGTGGAAAACTAGTATGTGAGAAGCATAGGAATGAAGAACATGGAAGTAATTATAGGATTTCAATTCCCCAAAATTGCCATAACAGACACTCAAAATTAAAATCTTGCCCTATGCATTTAGTTTTGTGTGTGTGTGTGTTGCTATGGAACTATAAAATGATGCTGTCATTGTTTTGCATGCTCCACAGGCTCTGTCTCACTTTCTTTTTTGCTGCTTCCCATTTAGATTTTAGCTCAGGTGCAGCTTATGGGAGGAAGTCTTTTTGTAGTATACTATTTTCTTCTTTCCTGAGAATCTGAGAAATGGCTGGGACACTCTTCTCTATATTAATCGATTAGTATATAAGGATACATTGATGCTTTGTGTCTGAGGTAGAACATGATATTAGCTCTCTAACTAGTATAATATAATAATATATAAGAATATAATAATAATATAATATACTGCTAGGACATGTTATTTTTGCATACAGCAGTATAGTACAGGAACATAGAAACTAGTGAATTGAACTCTGCAATGTAAATACAGTCACAGTGATGGAAGTAAAATACTCCCAAAACAAACAACATTCTCAAGTGTGAGAATCACAGAATTACAGAATCGATGAGGTTATGGGAAACCTCTTGAGATCATCTCTCTCAAGATCCTCTCCTCAATCCTCTCCTCAAGAAGGGTCAAATAGAGCAGGTTGCCCAGGGCCGTGTCTAGGTGGGTTTTGAATATTTGCACAGAATCATCAACAAGATGTCTCTTCTTGTTACTATAGCACAACTGAACAGCTTTTATAAACAAAAAGCTGTTATGCACCTATCTCCATCTTTTGCTTAACAATCACCTTCCCATTTTCCAAAAGTTGGAATAGAGGAAGGATTTAGGAGGAACCAAAGGAACAGAACTGGAATCTTAAATGGTTAAGGGCTTTTAATATTTTCTCATTTGGTGGCTATGTTGCCCAAATATCTATCTATAAGTAAGTTTGTCAGTAAACTTTGTTTATTAAAGATAAAAGTAGTACCAGTCTTTGTTTTCTGCTTCAGGAACGAGACAGATTGCCGGTTGTCTTTTTTTTTCTTGTTCTATTTTTTACTTGTTTGTGTTTTTTTTTCTTCACCACAGTATTTGTAGTTTTATTTGAAGTACCTGAAGGAACAAATTCCTTTTTCAGTGATAAGGATTAAAGAAAGTGTCAAGGTATTAGTCTACTCAGCCAATATTCCCTGGTGTCCTATGTCAAGCATTCCTGAAAGTAAAGATTTGTGTGTTCCATAATTATACCACCTACAATTACACCAGCTTACAATAATACATTAATGAAAGCACTATTTATATTAATAGAGCATTATATGCATAAGAAAAAATCTTCACATTGGTCTTCATCCTACATATAAACTCTCTAAAAATAACAGGAAAAAATAAATAGCTCCAAGCAGAAGGCAAGTTAGTGTGTCTGGTAACTTACAGAAACAGAGCACATCCACAATCAAATTTGGCTGCACACTTAGGTGCATTTCATGCCTCAGTCAACCTCTTTTTCTCCCTTGGGGAGGTTAATTCTACTTATCTACTCATCAACATGTAAAATTAACACAATTCCTTAGAATATTAGTGATTAGAATTTTAGTAATGCTCATATCAATGTTAATCTTACTGCATTTTCCATGACAATTAAGAAGATAGTAGGATTATATCATAAGAGTACTGTGACATCAATATTTCTCAAATACATGTCCTCTGTACTTGTACATGAGACTTGTAAAAGAAACAAGTGCACTTCAGAGGAAGAAATTTATTTTTGCCTTTTCTTAGTGGGGTTACTGTAATAGTTGGCACTTATTAGCAATATTTAATCATGATGTGGAGTTGATTCAGGGTGACTTAACTGAATCATCTTGGCCTATCTCTTTAAAATAAATGTGTCATATATTCACAAACAAATATAGAGGACAGAAAATGTTAATTGTCAGATCTGACTACACCTTGACTTTTACGTTAAAGTGCAGTCAGCAGTCTTAATAAGAAAATGGAACTATTAGATTTAAATTACATGTTTTTCAGCCTTTTCTTATTTGAAAATCCTGCCCGCTTTAATTTGACAGTAAATTAGACACCAGTGTTATGACAGGATTTTCACTGAGATTGCAGGAACAACATCCCTGTTGAGAAGAAATGATTCCAATGAAGAGGTGTGGTCCATTCATCTTTACTTTAATTGAGGTATATGGCTATGCATCTTGATTTATCTAATCTACCCAATCTCATCCTATCAAAGATCAGTATCAAAAAAAGATGTGATTTTATGATGCCTATAAAAATATAGTTTAATTTGCATGTTTCTTTTTTCATTTTCTCTTTTCCTTACCACTAAGTTAGCATGTCTTATCCATGCTGCCCTAAGTCCTTGGTGATGAGAAGGGAACTGGCTTTGTGGGAAATTGGGCAACACTGGATGCTTTCTGAAAGCTGCAGAGACATTAGATAGGTACCAGACTGGAAAGTTTTCAATTCCAAATCTTTTCTTTTTCTTCTTCTAAGAGGAACATAGTGTGAAAGGCAACCACTAGAATAATGCTTATCAATGACAGTATGTGAAGTGGAAATGCAAATAGACTGTGAAGATCACTGTCTTCTGTTGTCCTCACATACAGAGTCTCTGGACAGTCTCTGAAAGAGAAAAAGACATATGTATGTAAAAATATAATTATTTTATCTGTATGTGTATATAAAATTAAGGTAAATATATAGTATCTCAAAGAATTTGTAACATAGAATTCATTTATTGACAGAAAAGGTAAATTATATAATAATACACTTTGCTAAAACAGTTCCATGATAGTGAGTATGACTAAGAAATAGTTTTCATCATATAAATTATATTTCAAAATTAAATTTAAATAATGCAGTAATGCTGTCATTCACATTTCCTGTATTTTTAATAATAATAAATAGGTTACCTTCTAATCTTTTTTGCCAACTGCATCTCTGCCCTATGACAAAACTGAAACTAGTGCTGTTCCTGCATTAGTCAGTTACAGATATTAAAGGAAAATTCCTAAAGGATAATTTAAATCCTAAAGGATTTAATTTTCATTCACATCTAACATTCCTATTTGTGCTTGTAGAGTTTTTTGTGGTTCTTTCTTCTAAAATGATGAGGATTCCATGGCACCTGGCATGGGAAGGTGTTTTCTTGGCAAGGGGATGTTTATGGACTTCATATTGCTGGCAGGGGTTATTCTGTCATGCGCTTACTGACATGTGGTATGAGCTTCTTCTTTGAATTATTCTTCTCTGTTAATACTGAAGTGGTGGCTGGGGGATTTTGAAATGCTGTATTTGTAAGCTGACTTCTCTCTTGGATCTTAGTCATTCTTATACTGGAAATCAGTTCTCTTTTTGAGACAAGATATGTCAAACAGGCTTTTCACTGAGGAGCTCTCATTTGTCCAGGATAAACTTCTAATGGAGGATGGGTGAGGCTCTGGAAGTATGCAAGTGGAGTCCAGCTTTTATGGTTTTGAAACCAAAAAAAGAGAGAGAATTACAGGTGAGGAGGTTTAATTTCATTTCCACGAAAAACAGTAAAACAAATGTACTACTTGTAAGCATCTACAGGATAACAAAAAACTATTGACATGGATTTCTCAAGAACTTTGATTCTCCTGAATAGACCAGGGAAATTAACCCAAGGTTGGTGTGCAACTGGCTAGAAAAGAGCACTCAGAAACATCTATCTGTGTGCCATTTGAGAGGCTGTATTAAGCAAGTTTCCGTAGGAATCTCACCTGGGATCTGTTTCTGCTAAATCTGTTCATTACTGATCACAATTATGGAAAAGATGATGTCAGATTTCAAACACCGGTAATCTGAGAAGGGTTGCAATTGGGATAGAAGAGAATATTTAATTCTTGATAAATTAGAGGTGAATGTCTGGAAGAATAAAAGGCACAGAAAGGCACTATGCATAGACAGGAATGACCTGCATGAATACAAAATTAAAGAGAGTCATCCAGTAGGAATTCTTCTGGAAATGACTTGGTAAATATTTTGGATCACATGTTGAATATTAGTCAATGTTTTTGTGCTGTTTCATGGAAGTAAATACATTGGGATTATCAAGCAGACCTGACACAGAGTTTTTTGTACCTGAGTGTGTAATATTACTGATTGGGTTATCACAAATGAATGGAAGGGATATATTAGATTAGCAACTTTAATCAGAGGCAAATTCACAAAAAACAAGAGAAGATGGATGGATCTTTATACAATGTGGTCAAGTTGTGAAAGTTATTACTATTAGTGGATATGAGTGCTGAAAGTTGATATGGGTTTAGAAAAAGGGGGATGGGGTTGGGTGGGAGGCAAATTCATGGGAGGGGGAAAAAAGCCAAAATCATCACTGCTGGGTCAGAAAGTCAATGAGCTATAGATTACTGGGGATTTGGAGTATATTTTAGGGAAGTAATCATTTCTGATTTCTGAGAGACTGGATATTGAGTTAGATGGACTTTTGACCTGATCAGCTGCTAGTCAACTTCTGTGACCATCCTGAAAGTTCTGTTTACATTTACTACATCAAGAGAAAGACATACACTAGTAAATCATTGCACATATTATATTTTCCCCTTCCTTTTAGGGGAAAGAAAGGGAAAGAATATTGTTCCCGTGATAGGTCCTTCATCCCTCAACTAGAAGGTAAAACATTGCCCTGCAGGAACTTTCTATCAGTAAAGCTATAGCTTTAGTATGTGACAAAAAATAGCTTGTCATCTTTCATATCAGAAGTTTATCTGGGCATCAGTGAGAGCAAGCTTAGAACATCTTGGATATATTTAGACAGTAAATGTGAGTTCACTGCCTTGTGAGGGACATGTACTAGTGACATAGTAGTAGTAGACCTTTTCATTCAGAATGAAATCTTGGAAGAAATTGTTGTGTGGTCTCCTTTCCAAAGGATTTACTGGATTTTACTTTTAAAATACATAGAGATATAGTATATAACTAATTATTTAAACGATCAGAAAATTTAAACCTCAGTGTTCAGTGTCTAAATTGTAAAATCAAGTTGGTTTGGTGGCGTGTTGTTTGTTTTTTGTTTGTTTGTTTGTTTGTGTTTGTTTTGAAACCAAAACGAAGGTTGTGGTTCCCATTCAGGCCCCCCTGTTATATTCTGGGGGTAATTCAGGTCTGGGTTTTGCTACTTTAGAAGTCCAATTAAGGATAGTCTTAATCTAGGTACCTGTCTAAGTTCAATTTTTCTTATCAAAGCAAATTTCTAAACACTTTTCCTTACAAGGGTGAGCATGTTTATTATAGATTATCATTACAAAAATTACTACATAGTTTAATTAGCATTTTGTGCAAGGTTGAAAGAAAATAGTCTTGCAAGGGCTTCTGCTCTGAGAGCTGAAATTTATAGAATATGTATCTGAAGTATATAGCAATGTTTGGATATTATAAACATTTTTTTTTTAACCTTGAAATGTTGCATGAATGCCTTTAACTTTGCAACAGTTTAGAAAAAGCAAACTAAAATAGAAATATGATCTGACCTAGTAAAGTCTTTACAACCACTTTGATTTAAATACGTCCAACATGTTTATAGCATCTTAACCTTCCAGCTGTCTTGCAGAGGCCTCTAATTTTTCAGCTCATTTTTCAATTTGTTTTTAAGTTTTTTTTTTTTTGATATATATATATATATATATATATATTTAAATAGAATGGTCATCTTCATATCTTAATAAAAGAAAAATTGAATTATATGCACTACTAGGCAAGCAAGACATGACTTTTGCTAGCAGATGTAAGGTGTGAAAACCTGTGGGAAAATCCTATTCATTTTAGGTTCCACTTGAGAACACTGCAGTGCGCTGGAAATGGATTCAGTCTTAATGGTACTGAAAAAAGGTAGAAGCTGGGGAACAATGGAAATCAATGATTTGAACCTAATTAAAAAGACCTGATAAAAATTCTAGAAAGCCAGATGGCAAAGTCAATTTCTCATTATAATATCAGGACAGCAATAGAGTATGATTAGCTGTTGACATTCTGCAAGGGTAAAATGATCTTATCAACAAAGAATCTAAAGTATTTCTTTAACAATACTAGACTGTGCATTTATAACTGTTTTACACCTTAGTTAATGTAAACCATTTACTTTCCAAGAAGTACGGGATATAACATTTTTCTCAAATATCATAGTGCAAAACTCACAAATTTGATATCTTGATAAAAGCTGTAGACTTTGACTACTGAAGGCTAGACATATATATATGATATGAACATCAAAGCTGAAGTCAGAGAGCAGTTATAGGTGCTGGAAAACACAAACACTTATGTGGGTATTTATATCTGTATTTGTGCATAGGTTTCAGCTAAATCTGCTGACCTAGAAATAAAGTGGGAGTGAAAGCACCCATTTTCCTCCCCAGAGGAGAAGCTTGCTGTAATTTTGGAAGGATTTAGCATTGCATGATAGAGGGTAATTTTTTCCTGAAAGGTACCCTCTGTGGGAGGGTAGCTTTGCATTTAGGTGTCTTTGCTAGTCTTTCCAGTACAAATATGTACCTGCATTTCCTTATCCTGGACAATCTTTTATTTTCAAAGAAAAAAAAAAGAGGGAGGGGGAAGGGTTTGCAGATCCCCTAGCAAAGAAAATTTTAAGGCTTAATAAGTGCAATATGAACTTACTGCCACATGTAATACTGCTTCTTTATCACCCTGGAAACAGCTGGAATTCTTAGTTCTGTGTACTAGCTCTACTATGATTTAAAAGTGGTGGATGAGTGAAACATATTTAATAAGATTTAACTTTTCTTTGGTAAGAACATGTAATTGGACATACTATTTGCTTGATTCTGATGATAAGTTTTGAATTAGAGAAGCCTCCTATGTGCATGAACAGAGGTCTCACTGCTATATCGTTACATCTTGATACCAGTAAATTTGTTCTTTTGCCCTTTCAAGAGCTGTCTAAAAGGAGCTTTTTACAGACGTAGCCAATTCTCTTACAGCTAATTGATATAAACAGTGAACTGTTAAAATATATATTATGTATATATAATATATATTTTTTCCCAACTAGTATCTCTCTTCTATCTAGCTTAAATGGTAGTGACACCTCCCTAAACTAGTATGTCTGTTCCCTTTGAAGAAAAAGAAAAGAAAAGAAAAGAAAAGAAAAGAAAAGAAAAGAAAAGAGAAAAAAAATCAAGAATAGCAGGTAAATTATATTGTGAATTATATAATGGTGTTCATTATATTCTGTTCAGAAGAATCTCTCATAAGGGAAACTGAGTAATAAACATAAAATCCACAAAATACCATTATTCCGTGTTCTAAAATTAAATTATTTCCAAATATCACTGTACTCAGTGTTATAGGACATACTGCAATGCTCATCCTTCTCTATATCATATTCCACTATAAATAAAAATGCTACTTGATAGCTAGATATTAAGAAAAATAAATAACTTTAAATCTTTTGAAACTTATTGAAGAGAGGAAAGTGGCACATGCTTGAGAATTTGTGGAACAGGAAGTGAAAAATAAATTAGCAAGAAAATAGCAGCCATCTCTTTTCCAAGAGTCTTGAAAACTGCTTAAATAACTTGTGCCAAGCTAAGGGATGTATGCATGCATGCTTGTGTTTTTCTGTCTGTGTGTGTTAGATAATTTTTTATTAAATAAGTTAATATACTTCTCTGTAGATAGACAGTATTTTCTCAGAATGAGTGTATATGAATCTTATTAAACAGACAAAATGATTTAGAATTAATTGTGGGAATCACAATACATTTAACTATATCTATTTTTCCTCCTGATAACTTTTACAGAAGGAGGATTGATGTTTCTCACAATAATCTTTTTTTTGTGGGGTTAATTTTGTAATCTTAATTGATATGAATGAATATTTAGCCATTTCTTTCTTCACTGCATTTTTGTTACAAGCATGTAGTATCAGAATTCCTCTTGGGCACAATCCTTCCAAGTCCAAAGCACCACATATCATTAATTCCTCTAGTTTTCTATGTGAGTTGAGGCCAGTCAGTGCTTTAAAAGCCTGTTCTTTAATTTTGAAAGCCATGAATTTAATAGTATTTTGACCTTTTTAATATTCTGGATTTAGGGTGTTCACCATGCTACAGTATTTTACAAAGTGAATGAGTGACTACAGTTTTAGGATTTGAATTGGGGATTTAAATGGGAGAGGACCAGAATAAACTTCCTTAATCTGTAGATGAGACAGTTCAAATAATCATGGTTTCCAGACTGTAATTTTCTGTTTTCCCTCAACGACTCTTGCTTATATAGTTTCTTTCTGGAAATCAGAGTTCTTATTTCATTGGGTTATTAAGACTGTGTGTATGAAAATTTTGTTGTGTTGCTGGCATACCTATATGTATGTTATAATCTGAGTGGTGGGATGTATTTTTTCAGTGCTTCCAGATCTACTTTTGATACTTACATTTCCTTTTGGAAGCTGTCAGCTCAGCTTCCTAGAATGTATAAATTACAGATGGCTTAACAGAACAATTTGCAGGTGTAGCTTGCAAATTGCACATAAACATACACATATACACTAAATAAGTCTGAACTGTGTATTTAGACTTGTTTATGTGTCCTATTTCTTGATCGTCATCTTACCAGTCTTTTATATTTAATTTGTTACTCTTCAGATTTCCTTAGATTTATATGCATTCGACTTTGTATTTTCTTGAATGTCTGGGGGCAAGATGTGCTCACAACTGTATTGTAAATCACATTATAGGTTAATATGCAAGTGGACAATGCAAAATAATTTTAAAATTCAAAATTATAAGATAAACATTTAAATTGCTTTTGCTGATTGGAGAGGTCAGGAAAATATTTATCTCTTAATAAGTACATATGGACTAAATATGGACTAAACTATTTCAAATGGTGATGACTCAGGCAGTCCCTCAGATATTATCACCACACAAGTAGATTCTGGGGTCAGCAACTGTTAGGGAGTCACTAAAAAATGATTAGTGACTGATCTATGTATTACCATGGAGCAAATTAGAGGAGGTCATAGAAATGGGCAATCCTTATATCAGAGGTTTTAGGGGATTAACTCATCTGTCTCACTGCTGACTCAATCTTATCCCTTTTCCAACCAACAAATTTCAATTAACTTCTATAAATTATTTAGCCACACTGAAGTCTTAGATAGCATTAATATTTGTGCTTCAGCTTTTTTATTATTATTATTTTCAAGGAATATAAAATGCTTCTTTATCATCAGTCAAACTCCAATGTGGACTCTAATTTTCTATTTCACTGTTTTAAGAAATACCATTTAATTACACCTGATATTAACTGAAGTATTTTATACACTAGCTACTGCTTACATTTAGATTATGAATTGCCTCAAGAAAAAAACATGGATTCTTTTTTATTATTATTATTTTATTTTTACTCAAGAGCAACATTTTAAACAAAAATGTATAGAACTTTAGTGCTACCAGAGAAATTACAATCTGCTAGTTCAACCTGAGAAGAAAGGAGTTTGAACAATGTTGCCAGAAAAGTTACTAGAGGACTTATATCTTTGACAAAAAGAGTTTAATTCTCATCTGAGGAACTATGTTAGAGAGATTGGATAAGAATAAAACAGGATTAATTTGCAGACAAGAAGACCTTAATTCTTGACTGCCTTAAAAATTCTGAAGTTTGTCAGTCCTTCAGCCACTTCCTGCACTGTTCTTAACATGATAACAAAGATTTACCCATCAAATTTGAGAAATGGGAACTTGAAGTTCCCACAAGGCAATGAAGATCATGAAAATATCTTTTGCAAGCAATCAATAAAAACCTTAGACAGAAAGTCTTGGAGGATGAAGAATGCATGGGCTAGTTAGTTAGCTTCTGTTGTCAGTGTTGTTGTGAAAAGATAAAAAGTTCAGTGTAACTTAGCCACCCAGCTGTGTACTCAAATGGATGGGTGAGCATTGGAATCTGCACTAAACTTCATGTTGCTATGCCTACACTGGTATTTATTCCTGAGCTAGGTACTTTACATAGTTTAAAGCTAATGTGAGTATGTATGCAGAAACTAGAATCAGAGCAGGGAATAGTGTGAACTGCATCTCTAGACCATAAATCATTTATGTCAGGATTTGTCTTCTGAAGTATTTTGGCCATTCCGGTTATACTGTCAGCACTTCTGCACATAAATGAATTATCTAGCACCTATGTATTCTGCATTCATTTGAACTTGGACAGTATTGCATGACATCCTCACTCCTTGAAATATTGTATCCTTCACTATCAATCAGTTATTGTATCAGTCCCCTCTGGTTTCTCTTGAATTGCTTTAGGCTGATTTAATATTAGATTTTACTATGATTTCTTACTGCATTTTTTTTTCCATTGACTTTAATTAAATGTCTGAGCCTTGTGGATCAGGATAACTTTTATTAAAAATAATAAATGGATGCTTCTAACAGATCTGCTTGTAGTCCCTCCTAGGTTCATCAAAGCCAAAGACTCTGAAGATAAAATATGAGTATATAATAGATGGTAAATCTGAAGACTGGAGAATTTGACATGAATTTCAAATGCAAGTTGCTAATTTTTTTCTTAAGAAAACAAAGTGTCAATGTTACAAAGCAAATTGGAGGGAGACCTTTTTGAAACATCTTAGTCAATTGTATATCAAACTTAACAAACATGATTGGTTAAGATAAGAATTTCCTTACAAAACCACAAAACTTTTCACTGAAACTTAGTGTGTTGGTTGTGGATGCTGAATAATTTAGAAGTCTCAGCAGTGCTGCCAGTGCTAGTAAGATATACTAATTCCTAATAGATAAATATGTCATTCAGTACCTTTGGTTTTACGTTCTCCTCTTCACAGCTTATCTTACTGAAGGAACAATCTTACCTTTTAACTAACAGATAGTGAATGAAACTCAGAACATATTGTACTAAGTGTCAAAACTATATGTGATAGAATGGCAGTATATATCATATTTTAAATGTACTGTTGGGAGTTCTTTGCCTTCTACAATACTATAAGATAAACTCCAAAATTTATTGTAAATGTATAAAGGTGCATACATTTTATCTTCTTCCCTTTCAGTGGATCCTCTTGCATTACATGAAAAATAGTCAGAAAGAAGAAATTGTTTAATTTCATAATAATTTATATTTTTGAGCTGTATGAGGATTTTTCATTTTAATAGTTAATACAATTAGTTGTGCTGATATTAGCTATTAAAAATAGTACTATACATTGATTTTCCTTTTTTTTTTTTTTTTTGTTATTTATTGTAGACATTAATCTTGCAGATAAAACATACTAAAATCTGGTTACTTCTTATTTCTCAGCATCCTTACATTTTTCTCAACAGTTTAAAATAACTTTAATGACTGTTTAACAATATAAATTTTATAAATATGTAGTTTACACACAATTTTTAATTTCTTCATTAGTTAAGTAGCACTTTTAGTGGTCATTATTAGTATAGCACTCAATTAAGATTTCTGCTGTCACTTCTAGTTCATTGTTTTTTTCTGGAATGTACACATACTGACATAATACCAGAATTTTGGTTCTATTAACCTGTTAATCAGTTTTGTGTGTTTTTTTGTTTGTTTGTTTGCTTGTTTGTTTTGTATTGCATACCTGTGGTAATTTCTTGTGAGACAAATTTGAAAGGAGTTATGGAATAGAAGGCTGTACTGAAGGGATAAACTAGAATAAATATCATTTACCACTGCTTATGAAATGTTCAATTCAGAAATGTAGTCCGATAACACTATGTTAGGCTTGCAGTAAAATCGAGAGAACATAGGTGTCTTGTTAGCTCTTAAAAATCTGTCTAGATTTTATACCATAGACAAATTTTCTTTTGTAAATGTTCACATACTTGTTAGTGTTGCATACCTGGCCTTGTTATGGGATGCATAATTATACCTTCAAAAATGAGGATGAGTTTACATTCCAATTTTTGGTTAATTTCCACAGCTGGTGAGCCAGATCCATACCTTCTGCAATTGCCAGGCTTTTATTTTCATTGGCATTTTTCACTTGCATAAAAGAAATGGATTTTTTATGACCTGATTGCTACATTTTAATGGATAATGTGGCTAACAGCGTACCATGTTCCATACCTATATTGTATTAAAAAAATGGATGGATGCTTACAAAGCATGACCACAGGGAAATGTTAATCATTTTAGATCTGGTATTGAGAATATAGATTTTACATACTGTGTCAAGGCCATACATTGGATTCGGTGCATAGCAGAAGCAGTGAATAATTGTCCTTTAGGTGAATAAAAGAGAGTTCTGTGGGAAAGTGATCATTTACATAACTTAAGATTGCATCAGAATTAAAATTTTACACTTTAAATGCATGGCATTCAATATTCATAGAATCATAGAATGACTCTGTATTTATCAGACCTTTATCTTATGTGACATTCATAGTGCTTAAGCTAGAACAGGTTAAGCAATAGCCACTTGGCCACTACACCAACAATTGCTAAAACAAGCTTACAACAGCTCAGGCCAAGGAAAGGTCAGATAACTTGTGAGATCTTGCACTGCCAGGTCATGGTGAAGCCCTTCATCATCTACTAGTAATACCAAAAATCATAGCTACAAGGCTATGTAGATATACTCAAGCCTAATGCCAGCCTGAGAAAGCTGTGTAACATTGAAGTTTTTTTAGTGCAAAGAGTGTGGCGATGCGTTAAACTGGATTTCCAGATCTTTCTCACCGTACTCAACATTACAGTGCAGTTCTCTAGGATATAAAAGGAAACTGTATATATCAAGTTTGCAAGTTACAAAAGATTTCATAGTGAAGAAAGTATTTTCTGGTGATAGTGGTTAGGCAGCCCAGCTTCCTGACTGAAGTAAAGGGTACTGAGACTAAACACTTGGAAGTTTGAAAATCTAATGAGTAATACCTAATTAAAACAAATGTTTGAATAATGATAATAAATTAAAATGCCATATATATAGCAGAAGACATGGCAAGTTTTCATAAGATCCTATCTGTAGCACAATAGGGTTTATAAGACTGTCCTGATGCAGCAAATAAAAGTTAAAATTCTAACATTTCTTAAGTAGTAAATTTCAAAACAACTAAAGCAATTGTATCATTTAGAAACACTGATTTGAGGAACATGTCACCAATCCAGATATAGTGTTCTATTTCAATCTTAGCTAAGCAGGTAACAACATAAACACCATCTCCTGAGAGCATGTCATTTCCCGTTCAATTCTTTGAAAGTATTTTTCTGTGCCAATAGATGGCATGAAGATTAATATAAGCACTCTGACTACAATTGTAGAGTCTTTTTCTAACATAAGCAATGCTATGGAATCTAAAAACCAAAAAATTCTCAAGGAAAAGAAATTCTCCCAAGGAAAAGAAACAGATTTTGAAGAGTATATGAACTTAAAAGTTTAATTTTTACAGTAGAAAGATTTATTCTATTAAATCACTTTAAGCAGTTTAGAATGGTTTGTTCAAAACATTTAGCTGTCAGAGTACCCACATGAGGTAAGTAATATCCCTTTTTTCCAGATCAACAAGTAGAAGCATAGAACTTCAACAACTAAATTTGTGTATCCCAATAGTGAAGAATACTGCTCCCCCCCCCACACTATTTTGATATTTATCATTTAATTTGCATTTTAACTCTTTCCAGTTGCACTTTTTTGAATTGCATTGATGCATGAATAAGCAGTCATGGTATATATGATATATGGTTTATATATATGTATACACACACATATGTAAATCACAGAATCACAGAATATCCCGAGTTGGAAGGGACCCATAAGTATCGTTGAGTCCAACTCCTGGCACTGCACAGGTCTACCCAACATTTTAGACTATGTGACTAAGTGCACAGTCCAAACGCCTCTTAAATTCAGACAGGCTTGGTGCAGTGACTACTTCGCTGGGGAGCCTGTTCCAGTGTGCAACCACCCTCTCAGTGAAGAACGTCTTCCTAATGTCCAACCTAAACGTCCCCTGCCTCAGCTTGACACCATTGCTGCGGGTTCTATCACTGGTGATTAAGGAGAATAGGTCGGCGCCTGGCCCTCCGCTCCCCCTCGCAAGGAAGTTGTAGACTGCGATGAGGTCTCCCCTCAGCCTCCTCTTCTCCAGGCTGAACAGGCCAAGTGACCTCAGCAAATCACATATATTTGATCTGTAAGCTGATAAAATGAGAAAGTAAATAATCTAAAATACTTATGCCCAGTGCAAATGCTAAGAGACAAACTCTTCTTAATCTCCAACATCAGCTCTTTCCTTAGGGTTTCCAGTATCTCTTCAGCTTTGCATTGTGTCATTTTAACAATGCCGTTACAATAAAAGCAGTGCAAACCTTCTAAAATCAACATAGTAACCTGTGAAGTAGGAGGGAAATTATATTAATAAAGGTCATCTTTCTACATACAGATACAAGCATAGACCTAAGTGACTGAAATGAATATTTACTGTAGTTTTATTTTAATCCTCTGGGAGTTCATTAGCATCCCTCTCAAATGTTAGTGTTCAAATCGTGCCTATGACAGAGCAAACAAGAAAGGTAACAAAAATGATTTAATAGAAAATATTTTCCCAGGTTGTGCAAATGCAGCTGAGACAGTACTATGTTCTTCTCTGTTTCCCATGTTTTGTTGTATTAGAGGAAAGATATAGAAAATAACGTAGAGTTCCCTCTTGAAAAAACATTTCTTATGAGGGTGAATGTATCTCCTAGACAGGAGAATAATGAATGCAATTCACTAATATTGTACAGTCTCCTCATCACAGATTTCACTACAGGAAGGACATCGAGGTGCTGGAGTGTGTCCAAAGAAGGGCAATGAAGCTGATGAAGGGTCTGGAGAACAAGTCTTATGAAGATCAACTGAGGGAACTGGGGTTATTTAGCCTGGAGAAGAGGAGGCTCAGGGGAGACCTTATCGCTCTCTACAACTACCTCAAATGAGGTTGTAGCAGGCTGGGGGTTGGTCTCTTTTCCCAAGCAACAAGCGACAGGACAAGAGGAAATGGCCTCAAGTTGCGCCAGGGGAGGTTTAGGTTGGATATTAGGAAAAAATTTCTTAACTGAAAGGGTTGTGAGGCATTGGAACAGACTGCCCAGGGAAGTGGTTGAGTCACCATGCATGGAGGTATTTAGAACACAAGTAGATGTGGTGCTTAGGGACATGGTTTAGTGGTAGACTTGGCAGTGCTAGGTTAATAGTTAGACTTGAAGATCTTAGAAGTCTTTTCCAACTTAAATGATTCTGTGATTCTATGATTATAGTGAACACGAAGGAAGAACACTGTTGAGGAGCTGTTTCGGGAATGGATTGCACAAACTGCATCCTTTTGCTTACCTGGTAATCACATTTCAGTAAGACAATGAAGACAGATGTTGTTATTAATAAAGAAGACAGAGGCAAACAATTCCGATCCTAAATCATCCCTGAGTAAAGTGGTCATGCTTACCTAAATTTTCA
The DNA here is from genome assembly GCA_013399115.1 of Anseranas semipalmata. Classification (NCBI taxonomy): domain Eukaryota; kingdom Metazoa; phylum Chordata; class Aves; order Anseriformes; family Anseranatidae; genus Anseranas; species Anseranas semipalmata. Next base: position 2,634,597 of record VXAA01007452.1, read on the forward strand.
GTGTTTTCAGTAAACCATCAAAAAGGGTGGCTACTTGGGAATATGTATGTCCTGAATGCTGGTTAGAAAAATCTATAAATAATGCTTTTTGAATTGAAAAATATTATTTTCACTCATCACTCCCTCATCACTCTCTGAGAATTTTATTTTTGAAGCTGAAATTTCCTGTTGCTGAACTATATTGTTCATGTAGCCATGTACATTTTATTTGCATTCAGAGGAAAGAATTCAGATAGAACTTGTCTTTGTGTACTAACTGACCAGCACTGAAAATTTGATTCTTTCTAGACTGTAATATGAATCCAACTAAATGCTTTGTCCTGGTGCTTCTAGAAGGCTAGTTTTCCCTTGCTGTCTGTGTGGGTCTGCAATATTGGTCTGCAAATGTTAATAGTTCTGGTGCAGGATCTGTGTCAGGATGTGCTTATCTAAAGTAAGAGAACTCATGGAAAGTTTGTCTTGATGATGAGTTAGTACTTAGGTTTTCTATATACATATATGTATATATATATATAATCAAATACAGAGCTTCCAGAACATTATTGGGCCTGTTTTGAAAACTATAATCTACTTTATTCATTGCTGCAGCGTAAAACAAAATTCTCTAAGTTACAGATGGTCACCAAATTGACAATGCATTTACTGAAGCATAAATTTCCAACCCACTGAAACTCTACTTCCCATGTGCTCAAGAGACTCCTGGAATAACACAAAGCGACAATATGCATGGGTGTGCAGGCAAACATATGATGCATACAGCATATGTTATACCTTAGCTTCATGTTCAGCTGAAGGAAATTGATAGAAAAAATAATGCTCTTAGCAAAAGATCTTTTTGGTATAATAAAAACTCAATTTAAGATGGCTGAACGATGTAACTATTCAGACCTTTATTTTATGTGAGGCATGCTGTACTGCTAGCCACATACATGCAGAAGGCTTCTATAGCTTTCACACAGCTACCTGTGACAACAGTCAGCACTAAGATCAGGACCTTTCTTCTTGAGCATAACCACTACCATTCTGTTCTAAATAACGACACTCTGGGCTTCTGATATGTTACTTTAAACTATGCAAGTGTGTACTTGCTCTCAAAACATAAATTCGTATTTACACAGTGCATATGGAACTTACAGATATGCATTGGACTGTAAATGAAAACATATGGTTCCTAAAGCCAGTGCAGATAAGAGAATGTTTTCCTATGGAACGTCAAAATAGCATGCAAGTCAATTCACACAGTCAACATATAAACCTAGGACGTGAGAAACTGTCACGTATCCCACATACACCCACTGTCACATATCTATATACACATATACACTCACAGACTGTGCTACTTTGATATTACTGTGAACATGTGTTTCCAAGTTCTGCACATAGACTTTTTCTGCTCATTCCTCTGGAACATAGTTTAGAAATTTGGACTCTTGAAAACTGGGTGCTTAACCAACTATTTGTTTATAATAGACTTGTTTTTTAATAGCTATTGCTGGGTTATTTTTCCAGTGGTTATTTTCTTATGTACATTCTTTGATGTCAAGGCTGAGGTTTAAGGATAGAAAGGGAACAAATCAGGTGCCTGAATACAGCTGCCTAGTGCCCTTCACCTCTTGCTCCAAAAGGGCAGGGGTTTCCTATATGTCCTATTTCATATCTGCCAGACCTGTTCTTGTGACTGAGATACCACAGGGTGTCTGGTACAGCACTGGATGCCTATATTTATGGGCCGGTATTGCTTATACAGTAGCAGATTGACTTACTGATTCCTAACTTCCATTTGATTTATGGAGTGCTGCAGCTGTTACTCTCACCCCCAAATGCACACCTCCAAGCTTCTACTTTTGGCACCCTGAAGATCAAAAATGAGGCAGATCAAAACCAAGAAAAGGAAGAGTCAGAAACAAATAGAATACAGGGAAACTGGTGGAAAACTGCCTAGTACAATATCTTATTATGAAATGAGTGACAAACTAACTCAAAGGTCTGATTTTTTTTTTTTTTTTTTTACAGCATTGCTTTTTCCTTCCTCTGGAACTGAAGAGAAACCTTTCAAATTTGAGTAAATCTCTCTATTGTCTCAACATTATATAGGCCATAATCACTGAACAATTTGAACTGAAAGCTACTTCTTGGTTTAGAGACACAGCGTTATTAGAAAATGAGATACTCTTCTCTTTCTCTGGAAGGTCAGTAGTAACAGCTCTCACCCAAGATGTGAGAGACCTAAGTTCTCAGCAGACTAAGGGAGTCACTGTTTGACAAAATCCTTTGTCCCAATCCACACTATGAACCAGGAACAGAGTGGATTTTTAATGTGTATATCCAACTACCCAGTTAAAGAAGCTGTGAGTAATTTGAAATGGATTTTTCTGAATTTTTATAGCTGAAGCCAGCAAATTTGTATATTTATATAATCTCCAAGCCAAAGAGGGAATAAGTCATTAACTTTGTGGGTGGAACATTCATCTAGGAAAATGGGGCGTTGAGCTATCAGTCTCTTTTCCAGGCCTTAAAGATTTATGCAGGTTGGAATCGCTCTGTATCAGCAAATAAGAAAAGTGTGCCTCAATAGTCCACCTAGGGTAATTTTTTTTTTTCAGAAATAATAAATGTAAACTCAGATCTGTGCAGGCAGAAGTCTGAGTAAAGGCTGAGTATCCTACTGTCTGGGAAACAGCTCTAAGTAACCTGTTGGAAAGAAAGGAAATGCTATCAATACCAGTTTAATGAATCTAGTTCTTTGTTTTCTTTTCTTACAGGTGCCCAAAAGGCATTTTTCATGTAGGTTCAGGTGGAAATTTTGAGTTGACTTAATTTCTTTTCATTAGAAATCCTTATCTGATGAGGATTTTTTTTCCTTATTTGCTTTCATCCAAATATTTTTTGCCCCTCTGATTGGTTTAGCTGCACAATAGTAGTTTCAAATAGGTTTAGCTTTGGAAAAGAATGGACTCAACTGACCTGTTTTTTGGACACTAAGCTAAGATTTCAATTTCAGATGAAATTGTCATGATTAATAAAGAATCTGTGTTCTTTGTGTCTGGTTTTATTTTTTTTATTTTATTTTTATTTCTTAATGGGAAGGTGAAGGAAAGATGAAGACTGTATCTTTTATTCAGCAATTGTGTCATGGTGAAGCCTAGTTGAACTGTGTACAAACTTTCTCATGTACATTTCTAGTTACCATTTGGACTAAAGAAAAGGAGAGAAAAACAAAACAATTAGGGAAAGAAAGCATTTTCTGACACTTTAATGTCTGCTTTTAGAATTATGTTACAACTGCTATAATAAACAATAAAAAAGTGGCAATAAAAAGATACACCTTGCGTTGGAATAAACATCATATAACTTTAACACTTCATAGTCAAGGCAAAGGTAAGCATTCAGTCTCTCTGGAATTGCCACGTTTTTGGATCATCTGGCAGAAATTGCTATATGAGAAGCACAGCTGGGTCTTTTTCTCTCAGGAGAATCAAATGTGATACCCTAGTGTCAGACTCAGCTGGCTGAAAACAATGCATGCCCAGAGTTGTCTCCCAGTTGCCTGCAATGCTTTTTTTTTTAATCTATCTTGCACTAACTGGAATGAGTTTAGCATTTCAGATTGATTATTAAGTATTTTAATAGTATTCAAAACATATGTCAGTACTTACACTTATATAATAGACTTACATATATATACTTACACTTAATAAAGAGCAGTTTCTTTGAGAAAAACTTGGTATAAGTAAAAATGCATACTTGGATGACTGTAAAACTACAAGACCCTAAACTATCATTCTTCTGATGTGTTTATGTGGGTTTCAGTAAATCATAAATATCCAGTACCTATAGGATTTTAAGTCATTTGTTAGAACCAAACTCTCCTGCAGCTCTCTGAAACTCTCTGAATGGTCCTGTGGACTTCCATGTCAGCCGAAAAATATTGACAATCATTAAATTGGACGGACAGGCATTACTGAGAGAACAGCAGTATTTAGCACTTTGGATCATACAGACAGAAAGAGCTGCTACAACTATCGTACCAAAGGCTTGGGACTAAATTTGCATACAGGTAAATTCAGTTAATTAAGAAAGAGCAAGTGGAAACTGAGTTATGAAGTATTATGACAATTTCCAGCAATCTCTTGCCAGATTGTCAGATTACACCATTAATATGTATGGCAGTCAGGACATATAAATATCTACCTAACATTTCTCATTGTTTGATACTAGTGCCACTGAGAAATACAAATAGTAAAAATTTGTAGTATTTTTTTTTTTAACTGAATTTTCAAATTTGAAGTTTTAACTCCAAAGTCTTATATCAGGATTAGGTGAAACAACTAGGGATAGAGGCAGATGATGTTCACCTTATTCCGTCTGCTCAGTTCTCTGGAATGTGGTCAGTTGGAAAAGGGTCTAGAGAGTATATTTTTAAAATAAGTCTTCAACTGCTAGTATCAGCATCTCTTCCTGTGTTCATATCATATTACTGAAGCTGGCTGAACATTTCACAGCAGTATTTTTTCTTTTTTTCCTGAGAGTCTGGTACAGAGAAAATGGCAGAGCTTATGGGTAAAGAAGCAACTTCTATGAATAATTTCTAAACATCTTTTTTTTTTTTTTTTGAAAAACTGTATGTGCTTAAAGTTAAAATCTAATTTTAGTTTTAAATGGCAGATTAAAATCAATATTGTCAAAACCTCTTATTCCACAAAACTCTGTAAATTAAAATATTTACTGAAATGTAGTACATATGTTTAGAAAATACATGTGGGAAATATATGCAGAGTATTCTGAAATTTTTATGCTCTGAGCACATGTTGTCTACTAAATTTCAGCATCAGAAAAAAAAAAAAAAAGACAAAGAAAAAAAGTGGAAGCTGCAATGTGGCTGACCGCAAGCTATAGGATTCTTTGAAAAATCGATTTTGTTACATTGCAAAATAGTAGCCATCATTTATCAGCACATGCAACATAACTGGTTGCTCTTGTGTGTGCAAGAACACTTCAGTTGCATCAGATGATGGCAGATAAGGAAACTGTGGTATTCTACATAGTAATATAGTAATTTTGCATGCTAAATGAATATAGTTTCCTTTAAAGATCTGAAATCCCCACCTGTGCTTCCCTGTATCATGTCATTGTATTGAACAGGTCTCAAAATAGATTGCACAACTGAAACCATACAAATTCAGAGATGGAAAGGAGTAAAGAAGGCAACTACCATTGTAAACAGTATTTTTGTTCTGAATATGGCAATACTGAAGTAACTGATTTGGTTTGTATTTTTGCCTTTTGTATTTATTGACTTTTTTATCTCTACTAACATCAGTCTTTTGTTTTTGTTTAGAAACTGTATTCATCAGTTTTCATTTCTCATTAAATTCTTCTATCATTTGCCTCAGTAAAGCCATTCTAGGTTTTTATAGGAAGGCTTGATTCTTACCTTCTTTTCTTTTATTTACCCCAGTCACATGATGATGTTGCGAAGGATTTTATCCTGTAGACCACTTCTTTGGTCTATTATCTAGCAAAGCAGAAATTATAACAGACTATCTCATTGAAATTAGCTGGTATTTTATGTTATGGAAACAAGAACGCTTTGAATCAAACTCATCATGAAAATACATCAGGCATGAACTTGGTTTTTCAAACACACCCAGGGCCTTTAAGAAAATATGTAAAATATCTTTTCCCTAAACTGAACTCTCTCAGTTTAATATGCTTATTCCTCTGAGAACTCCAGTTTTATGGAACATATCTAGATGTAGCTTTTTATTGAAATGGAATAATACTGAGAGATACCTAGGAATATATACTTCTCACTGCAGTCATATCAGCTACAATGTATGGGAATATATTTGAATATTTCGACATTAACAAATACAAGCTTATTGGTGAGAATATATCCTTAAACATTCTGACATTCACTGTGGAAATATTTGTGTAGTGTATTCATTCCTAGAAAACATTATTACCTCTTTAAAAATAGACCATGGATGATTCAGCTGTGATTACTTCTTTATATTGGTTTCGGGATTACTGTATCAGTTTGTATGCCATTTTATTTCATGATGAAGCCATTGTATTAAATCGTCAGACTTCCTCTTTCTCTCCAGTTCCTTCCTTTTCAAATATTTTTTGTAATATTGCTACAGAATGATAACCAATGCTTCTCAGTGTTCCTCACACTGAAGTTAGTTGCATTGTTGTAGATGTTTATCTGAGTACATCCTGTAGTTATTATAGTATAAAACACCAATATAACTGCATTCCTGCTGTAGGGAAGGGGTAGATTTTTACTTTCTTGAAAAGCAGGTAAAACAGTACAGGTCATGTGTAGGTAAGTTGTCAGTGTGTACTGAACTCAGAATGCATTGCCTACTATGGAGACACCCGAAGCCTCTGGGGGCATGGGGAGAGGTCTCCACCATCTGATAAGTCAGTACCTAAATGTGAACAATGTTGATATGCCCCCATCACATGGCAGTATGTGCATGGCCTTGTCTGAAGGACTGTCAGGTAAAAAAATGGTGGCCCATGTAACTTGCTTTGGAGGGCTCTACTCAGCCTGTTGATTGACTCAATTTCAACGCAGCGCACACTTGTTTTTATGAACAACTAAGAATTGTGATTAATACAATTATTTGCATTTATGGAAATCATATTATTTTCCAAGTTAGTGCTGCTGTGAATGAGCAGTGCTTCAACTCCTGTGCTGTCATGGTACAGCAATGCAGAAAAGATTTATTTAGAACTTACTAGAGATCAAAAATCTTGTCACAAGACAGGAATCTACAGGAAAGCAGGCTTCCTGTGGGTCCACAGTGTGCAGAACAAACTGTCTTTTAGTTTTGTTTGGCTTATGTAATGCAACTTCTATCTAAAGTAACCAAAGCATGCATTAGAGACATTATCAGTTCTGTTAGTTTCCTTGTACCTGATTTTCAAATCTTCAGAATGATATCTTTTGTTCTATAATAAATTAATTGTATTTGAATATTCTATCATTGGCAGATGGGTTTCTTTGTTTAAATATAAATACGAAGATGCTGATTTATTTGTATTCTTGAATGCTGATTGTATGATAATTGTGTTTTCTTGTGAATAAATGAATTACTTTCACATTATGTTAATCTCATTTCCCTTCAAGCCTGCATGAAAATCAGACTGATTTATTTACATTTCTGGAAACATATATGTATATGTGAATACCTAACCTAGAGTAATCTATTTTTAGTCAGTTTAGAAACACTCTTTTCAAATCACTCCTGTATCTTCTTCTTATTAGTAATGCTGGCTAAAGCACTGCTAATGCAGCTGCAGGAATGTTTTTCAAAAAAAAAAAAAACAGCTCATGCAGGGCATTCCATAGTCATTCTACAGTAATTGACTCTACAGTGTTAATATTAAACACACACACACAAAACACACAAGAAAGTACTAGGAATGAAGATTAGGCCTGCACTATATACTACTTCTTGTATAAAACACGTGTTGGAAGTTTCTGCCTATCCAAGAGGTTTTTATTAAGGAAATAATCAATAGCCTTTGCAGGTGTGACCAATGTTACATTCAAGTTATGAATTGCCTGGAATATATGTATGTAACAATACGCATTAAACCATGCAATAATATAAAGCTAAGCAAGTAGGTAAAAATCACCTTTCCATAGTTGTTACACAGGAAAACAAGCTAAAAAAATTTCCAGGCAGGCCCAGGCAAGTCCAGAAAAAAACTGACATGTCCCAAGGCCTGAGGCTTAACACAGAGCTGGTGAACTGTCACAAGGAACAACAATACATATTCACTGGGATACAATACTACACTAGCAAGATTTAATCCAGAAATTTAAAGCAACTATTGTCAGCTTCACATGTGTTTTTCTTTCTTTCTTTTTTTTTTTTTTTCTCATTCGTCATCTGTTTGAAGATCATCTGAATACAAACTCCTGGTATGCCAATTATTTAGTATCAATGTGTTCTGACCAGAAAAATGAATGACTTTTTTTTTTTTTTTTTCCAGTGGAATATCATTAAGCATAAAAATACCTAGGATCAGTGGTTTCTCAGTACAGACCATGCCACAGCTATATAGAACATGGTTTCTTCATTGCAATTCAGAAAACCTACCTTGTCCCAGAGGAATTGACAATTGAATAGTTGTTCTATTACTGAACATCAGCAATGTTGATCATATATTTTGCTATTTCATGCTATTCAGGATCTGATAAAATATATGAGAAGTGGAAATGCATTTATGGTGAATACTTATGCCTGGTCATATGAAGTGAAATCCATAATGTTTAATGTAATTTTGAGGTCAAAAGAAACTCTACAGTAGTCTGACTGGTGGGAATTATATTCAAAGCTCAATGTCTCTAGTATCAGTAGAATGGTTGAAAAGAGAAGGACATATGTTGGCATGGCAACATGGCTTAACTAATATTTGTCAAGGCGACTGTAATTACCTAGCAGAAGATATAGGTCACAGGAAGAATGTTATCAGAAGCAAAATTGTTCCATCTTCTTCTCAGCTTCCAGGCCAAAGGTTTCTAGATAAATCAAGAAGTGGAATTTGACTGGAGGAACTCATTCTCCCTTGCCTTAGCCTCAGCAAAATCTCATATCAGGACATGTTAGTACTTGTGTGCTCTATGTGGGAATGGCAGATTATTTTTTTAAAGGTATCTTTCTCCTGTTTATCTGATAAAAAGTCTGGATATGAAAGAAAAGGTTGTTTACTTACTTGAGGCGTTACTCTTGAATGCATGTTTCAGAAGTCATTACTCAATAGTTGAAATCAACACAATCTGACAGTACACATTAGAATACAAATTGGTGTCAGAAAAAAATTTTTAGGAGATATCATTAAACTACAGTGTTTTTTCTACTGCTTTTATAAAGTAAGGCTGAAGGAATATTGGTTCTTTTTTCGATATTGGTTGAATGGATTTGATCAGGTAAAACTGGAAGGCCGTGTTTGCCACTGGAATGTTGCAAGGCTTGTGTTAGTGTGGTTGAACACATAAGAACCATGAGCTGTGGTCCCCCACCATCACTATTACCTCTAAAAGTTGTTCTTGGCAGCATAAGGCCTCAAGTTTTTGGATCAAAGTCTGAATTACCTGTTAACACTAAAGATTGTTCATTGCACAAAAAGGTTTAAAATTTGCTCTTGCAGATGCCATGCTGCTAAACAGGAGAATTTCATGGTGGTTAATAATATTTCTGCATCTCCAAATTCATTTAACTTGTTTACAAATATGGATCAGCTTCCCAGATTAAACAGCGATAATTTGTTTCATAATTAATATCCTAGAGAATGGCTACAGAACAAAATATTTATTGCTATTTTCCTCTCTTTCTTGACACTTAAAATAATTTGCATGGCTAGCTAACAAATGCAGACTTTAAAACAAAGGTCATCTACTAAATGTGCACCTCTGCCACAAGACTTATGCTGATTGTTTGGCTTCTAATGGATGCTATGTAGAATATCTATCGGAAAAGGGTTCTAATACAGTTTATGGCCTAATTCTTTATTTTGGCCATTTCAGTTCTCAGTTCAAGAAAGACTGAGCTGCAACTATATTTGGAGAAGAGGCAAATAGGTGTTAGTGATTTCAGAAATCAGGTTCTTTTATCGTAGTCAGATTCCATACTGTGATTAAAAATGTGTTTCCAGACTACTAAAAACTCTGTTTTTCTTATATTAAAAGGAGGGATACTACTGCCTGTGATGTGCTGGGTAATAATTTAGGAAATAATGAAGCCTGTTTAAATTCTTTTCAAAGCTTAAATTTAATTTATTACTTTTTCTTTACTATCCTAAAGTTGTGTACACAATGTTGTAAAATTACCCACACAGAATTTCATACGTGGGTTATAACATCCAACTTTTCTTATAAATGGTTTATAAATGAAAGACATTATGGATTTCAACGGTGTTTTAGAGATATTTCTATTTTCTTCTTGGATTTATAAGGTAAGATCTCCTTGGATAAGAAGAAGAGTCTTGGAGCAGAAGTAAATACTCCTTGGAAAGTAGTCTGGTCTTTACAAGGAAAAAGTTCTTGGGAATGTTTCTCTTACAGATTTTATGTATAACTTTGAGTTATCAATAAAGTTAAAGCCCAGAGGGAAAATTTTGCCTTGTTTTACAGGAATACAGATTCTCAACTGGTATAAGTAGACCTAACTCCCTCAATTTCAAAGGACTTAAGAGTGCCAATGTCTGTAGTTTCTGCTTGTAGCAAACAATATCACTTTCCTCAGCAGCCTTTCAGTTAAATAATCCAGTAATTTATCTGCACAGAATTCTCAAAATGAAAATGTAGAAATGTTCTTGCTGGAACAAAGACAGAATAACAAGGCTGTCTGAGTTCATACCTTGCCGAGGATGCTAACTGAAATTGAAAAATCAAAACAATTGAAAACAAAGCAAAAGCTATTAATAGAAGAATATAAAGATAGTGAAGTTTACCACTTGGAAATTTTCTTATTTATTTCCCAGAAATCTTAAAAAATGAAATTTCTTTGGAAGTGTTTCTTTTGTAACTGACTTGTGGAGCTGTTAGTGTTTAATGGTAATATTTCAGGTTATATAAAATATGCTTAAAATAAGGTAGTACAGATTTTAGCCTTCTTTGTTGTCTGGTCAGATCCATGTACTGCAAATACAATATGTGAAATCTGCTAGTAATGGATGCAGTCAGTAGGAGAGTTTGTTGAATACAGCTCTTTAATACTCTATGCAATTCTCCATGCATACTGTTATAAGGGACACTATCTTTTTATTGATACTGCTTTATCAGATCCTACCTGAACTCCACACACAGAGTTCTTCATTCTACCTGCATAAAAAAATCAAAGAAGACCTTGAAAATTTAACGAGACAAGTAGGGGAAAAATACCTATTGCAGTATGTTGTAAAAAAGAAAACCTTATCTTAATAGTATCTGGTCAAAAGTAATAACATCAACCTTATAGTGCATTGCACTAGTGTCTGCTGCCTTGAGATTCTCAGTCAATTCTTGGAAAAACATAGGCTTCATTTTTTGTTTGTTTTCTCTATTCCTAACATGTTTTGTGGTTCTGAATATTTTTGCCTTGATGCCTTTTCGGCTGCCATCATTAATAACACTAGTGGTTTATTGCTATTGATATAATAATTTTATTTTCACAATGGGATAAATTAAACTAAAAGAGATTCAGGACAGAGGGTGAAGAAATGGTCAATACTAAAAGATCACAGGTATCCTTTAAGAACACGGGTATTGTCTCTGAACTTTGAGGATCTAGCTGACCTTTGACTGGACTAATATTTTCAGTGGCTACCCACACCACTATTCTTGCGTAAAGGACAATGAATTTTTTCCCGCTAGAATTGCCTTTTTAGGAAAGATGTAGCAAGATGAAGAGCAAGACTCTGCTGCCCTGGTCTTCCTCTTGAGGATGAGTGTTATTTCAGAAGAATAAGGCACCTGTAACTTTCACTTTACATTTATATTAAGAAAAAAAGGCTACTTTCCCTATTGGTGTTAAGCGTTCAAAGTTTCATTGACTCCTTTGAAAGTTGTCAAGCTTTTGAAAACCTAAAACTCCTAAATTTCTTACTTATTTCTGATGCTGTTCAAGTTACAGGTAAGAATCTAACCCTGTATTCCTGTTGTAAGACTCCCACCGAGAGCTGCATAGTTTGTAGTTGGAGTTCCCAACAGAACAGAATGAGAATACAGCATTTAAACTGTACATTGGGGTTTCAGACATTCAAGCCTTGATAACAAAGAAGAGAAAAGGAGGTGTTTTTTTTTTTTTTTTTTCTGGAGAAAAGGGCTGAGAGTAGACCTCATCACTGTCTATAATTACCTGAAAGGAGGTTGCAGAGAGGAGGGTGTTGTTCTCTTTTCTCAGGTGACAAGTGGTAGGATGCAAGGCAATGGCCTCAAGTTGCGCCAGAGAAGGTTTAGATTGGATATCGGGAAAAATTTCTCTATGGAAAGGGTGGTCAGGCACTGGGACAGGCTGCCAAGGGAGATGGTGAAGTTGCCATCCCTGGAGGTATTTGAGACACGTGGATGTGGCACTTAGGGACATGTTTTAGTGGTGGACTTGTAATGTTAGGTTGATGGTTTAATTTGATGATCTTAAAGGTTTTTTCCAACCTAAATGATTCTATAATTCTACGAATTAAATATAGTGTTCACAAGGTTAGAATTCCCTCTCTGTTATTTTTTGTCTAAATATATCTTACTTTTCTGCTATGTCTGTGACAGAATGAGAGTAGCCTCTCTTGGGAGGTGGGAAATAAAGGTTTGGACCCTTTTCAGTAGGACAGAACTCAAAATTAGGCCCGTAAGTCTTTAAAACAGTCTTTATAAGTTGTAACTACAGTGCCACTACCACCATTTCACCTTCTTGAATCTGTGTCCTATTAGCTCACTTCTACAGAGCTGTAAAGAGACTTCTGAAATAGTCCTGCATAGAATTCTGCACTCATAACCGGTGCCCTGGGGGATCTGAGATTAATCCTATCCTCAGGGATGATCCAATGGGTAGGTTTAGACACTACCATATTCTGTTTTCTTTTTTTTAATGCTATTCTGATGTGCTTGTGCCCTGTAAAGGGAATTTTGACATTTCAGCCAGTGCGCAGGATTTCCCTCCAAAGAGTAGGCATTAGATTGAAAATTTGTGGTGTAATGCACTGACCTACCAATGAGTAGGCTGGGGGTGCACAAGAAGTTGTGAGGGGACACAGCCAGGACAGCTGACCCCCAACTGACCAAAGGATATTCCATGCCATATGACGTCATGCTCAGCAATAAAAATTGAAGGAAGAAGGAGGAAGGGGGGACGTTCAGAGTGATGATGTTTGTCTTCCCAAGAAACATCTGCCTACCAATGAGAATTAGTGAATGAATTCCTTATTTTGCTTTGCTTGTGCTCGCAGCTTCTGCTTTACCTATTAAACTGTCTTTGTCTCAACCCATGAGGTTTCTCACCTTTACCTTTCTGATTCTCTCCCCTATCTCCTGGTGGGGAGTGGGGGGGTGAGCAAGCAGCTGTGTGGAGCTTAACCACCTACCAGGGTTAAACCACAGCAAGTATTCTTGCTTTTTAGGCCAAGTTTAATTTATTTTATTTTGGAAAGAGATACTACAATGCGTTTCTTCCAGAACCTTCTTCACAAGGTTCTTATGGTTTACTCACATAGTAATTTTTTTTTTGTACATTTTTAGAATTTATTGAAACTTAGGAATCTAATTCCAGTTAAGATTCAGCATTTTGTTGTTGGTTTTTGATTTTTTTTTTAATTAGTAATTAAGTACTCGTTGTAGATACTCATTGCTATATTCTTTTGAGAACTGAGCTCCACTCTTTCAGCTATGCTACCAGAAATTAATTTTTGTCTTTTGACACTTTATAAAAGAAAAAATCTTTTTTGCTTTAAAATCTGATATATA